>OVAX01000342.1:5019-89286 GCA_900406405.1 Lepidium africanum | reverse complement strand
CTAAAAAGTGTATTTTTGGCTAAGTATGGAAACTGAACTCTTCAGTGCTGGCTGACTGAGGTTGCGAATTGGAAATCTGGCTCAGGATTTTGGCACTCTGCATTCTGACTGGCTTAACCTCTTCAGTTTCAGGCCTGACTTGCAGTCTTCAGGCTTGTTTGCTCCAAAATGCTCTGAATTGACCCAAAGTGCTCCAAATTGCTCCAAAGTTCCTGAAATGCTCCAAATGCTATGCAAATGCAAAAATGATCCTAATTGGACTCTAAAATGCATAGTATGGAATGTGAATGAATGCAAATAAATGCAAACTATGAGGCTAAAATGGGCAAAATGCATGAATATCAAGAAGTGGTGTTATATTCCCGTCAGGCTAAGCTGAGCCCTTCTGGTCCAATGGTTTTAAAGGCTGGTAGTTATGATACCAACTTATCCGGGACTAGAAAACAACCAGGTCATTACCACAAACATCCCAGTAAACATAAGAGACAACAAAGTGTGAAGGAAGTGCTGCGGGTTTATAGAGTTAAACAGCAGCAAATGGAATTACTTGAAGCTGCACCAAAAAGAAAGAAGTGTGAGGGGACATCAATAGAGGCCGAGAGTGCTGCAAAATGTTCAACTTTGGAGGTGGTTCCACATGAGGAACCGCCAAGGCATCAATGAGTCTTATGAGCTGGAATTGTCAAGGCTTGGGGAGCACCTTGACAATCATATATTAAGGGAAATGAGGTGAATGCATTTTCTTGTTTCCTGTTCCTCATGGAGACTAAAAACTCCAACGAGTATGTGTTGAATGTTTTTCGGTCTTTAGGGTATGATTCTTATCATTTGGTAGAGCCTACTGGACTAAGTGGAGGCTTAGCTCTCTTTTGGAAAGGTTGTTATCAAGTGAATGTTTTACAATCAAACAAGAACATTATTGATATTGAAGTTGTTTTGGGTTCGCTTTCTTTCTTTGTGTCCTTTGTCTACGGTGAACCTGCAAGGAGTAACAGACAAATTGTATGGGATTTATTAACCGATATAAGCAATACTAGAAATAATTCTTGGATGGTGATTGGGGACCTAAATGAAATTCTCGATAATTCTGAGAAGATAGGTGGTCCTCCCAGAGAAGAACGATTGATTTCCCATTTAGAAACATGATATCGGACTGTGGCCTCAGGGAAATTACGTGCTCCGGAAATAATATGTCATGGGCTAGAGAACGTTTTAGTTCTTATATCCAATGCAAGTTAGATCACTGTCTTGGGAATGCAGAGTGGTTTCGATTATTTTCGACATCAAATGGGGCATATCTTGATCGTATCGGATCAGACCATAGGCCAATTTTATTGAGGCTTACAAGTGACACAGAAGAAACAAGAGGCAGATTCATATTTGATAAGCGATGGAATACTAAACCTGGAGCAAAAAAATGTGTACAAGAAACTTGGAATGATGTATTTAATCTTGGAGACAGAGGTGTGATGGATAAAATTAGGGATTGTCATAGATCTTTGTGTAGATTGAAACGCATGACAACAAGTAACTCTTTGTCTCGATTACAAAGTTCCAAGCGATCACTTGAGGCGGAACAGAGTAAAACTGCTCCAAATATGGAAGTAATCCGAGAGCTCAAAGATAAGATTGCACAAGCCTATAGGGAAGAAGAAATATATTAGAAGGAAAGAAGTCGAGTTAATTGGTTACAAGATGGTGATCAAAACACTAAATACTTTCACCATTGCATTCGACAACGAAGGGCCAAAAATTTTGTACCAGTTTTGACTAACTCCCAAAGTATTGATCAGATTGATGAGGGTTCAAAAGGTGATATCGCAGTGAGCTATTTCCAAACATATTGGGATATTGTGGGGAGTCAAATTATCGGTGAAGTCAAAGAATTTTTTAGAACTGGTAATCTTCCCATTGAGTAGAACTATACTAAAATATGTTTAATCCCAAAGAAGAGTAATCCTTCCATGATGACAAATTTGTGGCCAATAAGTTTGTGTATGATCTTAGACAAGATTGTTTCGAGAGTTATCAACAGAAGGTTGAAAACAATAATGCCGAAAGTTGTGTCTCAAACACAAGGTGCTTTTGTATCAGGTCAATTGATCTCAGACAACATTTTGGTGGCTCATGAGGTTATACATGCGCTGAAAACTAACGCTCGATGTATGGGAAATTCATCGCAATCAAATCGGATATGTTTAAAGCATATGACTGAGTTGAATGAAATTTCCTTGAGGAGCTGCTCACTCGAATGGAATGGGATTTGATACTCAGTTTATTCACTGGATCATGACTTGTGTAAAGTCGATCACTTATTCAGTCTTGCTGAATGGAAAGTCTTTCAGATTAATTACACCAGAATGCTGACTAAGACAAGGCGATCCGCTTTCTCCTTTCCTGTTCATTCTTTGTACAGAAGCATTGATACATGTAATGAGGAGGGCGGAAGATGAGAAGAAAATCACCAAGATTACATTGACAAAACACTGCCCTTCGGTTCAACAGCTTCTGTTTGCCGATCGTGTGCCAAGGTACGCTAAAGGATTGTTCGAAAGTCATGAAGTGTTTAGATCTTTATGGAAAAGCTTCAGAACATGTTATAAACTACCAAAAATCTGCAATTACCTATGGCTCTAAAAATGACCCTTATATGCGTCAGCTTCTTGGTACCTTTATGGGCATTGATCAAGAAGGAGGTACCGGTAAGTACTTAGGCCTGCCAGAGTGCTTTAGTGGTTCCAAAAAAGAACTCTTAGCATATATCACATATCGTTTAAGCTTGAGACTGAACAACTAGTTTTCTAAAACTCTTTCTCATGCTGGTAAGGAAGTTTTGCTTAAATCGATAGAACAAGCCCTCCCAGTGTACGCAATGTCCTGTTTCAAGTTATCCAAAGGTCAATGTCGTAAGCTTGTTAGTGCTATGACACAATTTTGGTGGAATGATAAAGCAGGGCTGAAGAAGATAAATTGGGTAACTTGGAAAACGTTGTGTAAATCTCGGAAAGATAAAAGCTTAGGCTTTAGGGATATCGAAGTCTCCAATTAGTCTTTGTTAGCAAAACAGGCGTGGCGTATTTTATCGCAAGCTGACTCGTTCTTGGCAAGACTTTACAAAGGTCGATACTTTGCTGACAAAGAGTTCCTCAATGCAAGTCTTGGCACAAGACCATCGTACGCTTGGTGTAGTATCTTGCATGGTAGAGAGCTTCTTTGCAAAGGTTTATTCAAGTCAATTGATAATGGGAAAGATACTGAGATATGGGTGGATAACTGGATTACTGACCATGTTCCACGTGCGCCATCTTTAGCACCGTAAACGTCATACCCACCCATGAAAGTTGTAGAGTTTATACTTTCATCGGGTAGCTGGGATTTGAATATGCTGAACATGTATCTTTGTGAAGCAGATGTGACAGCAGTGATGAAGATACAAATAACTGTAGAACAAAAAGATGAATGGCTATGGGCATATACTCAAGATGGCAGCTATTCGGTCAAAAGTGGTGCTTGGTTAACTTCTACTGTTTTAGAATCTTCGGCTCCAAACTCTGCTAAGATTAGACGCAACAAGCTTAAGAGTTGTATATGGAAACTTAAAACTGCACCAAAGATTAAGTACTTTCTCTGAAAGTCTCTCTCCGGTGTTGTAGCGGTGAAGGAGTGTTTGCAAAAACATGGGATTAATGTTGATGGGAACTGCAGTAACTGCAACCAATACCTTGAAACAACATCTCATGTTCTGCTTGAATGTGATGCAGCCCGTAATGTCTAGAATCACATAGGATATCTGCTCATTCCCAACGGTGTGGAGAGAACGATTGAGAATTATATTCATCAATTTCTGGAACAGGTTTACTATGGGACAATGTCCAATGTATTTTGCAAAGCTCTGCTGTGGATCAGCTGGTATATTTGGAAGCAGAGGAATGTTGTGATTTTCAGAAATTCACATGCTGATGCAGATAACATGGTGGCTAAAGTGGTAGGAAATTCGATTGAATGGTTCAAAGCAATCGAAGAAAAACACAACTTGAGATAGGTTTCTCTACCTGTAACGGTACAACATCACAAAGTGGACAAGGCCTCCGGAAGCTTTGACAAAGATCAATATTACCTTATCATCGTTAAACCCAAGTTCTTTATGTGGTGTAGCTTGGATTGCACGTGATCACAATGGTACCTGTCTGCACCATGTGCGAGATGCTCTCACTCAATCTAGTGATAAACTTGCTGCATAATTTAAAAGCCTTCTATGGGTTCTTCAAAGTGCCCTGGACCTCCGATACACTCGTATTGAACTGGAGTTAGAAAGTAAGATTGCAGAAATTCTAACTGTACCTGCTCAGTGGCCAAAATTCTGATCATTCCTACAAAGGATTGCTGCGATCAAAAGGAACTTTAGCTGCTGTATAATCAAGAAGACCCTCCCGACTGCAAATAAGGCAGCAAGAGCCATTGCTCAGAGTGTTACGCATGAAGGTAGACTCACATCTTATGTTGTGGTAGGCTCTCCCCACTGCTTGGAGGCCATTGTAGCGGAGGATCGTCATGCCTCTTGTTGAAATTGCTGATTCTTTTTATGTTTTTATTCATTGCTTATGCAATGCATAGTGTTTACTCTGTTTTTGTATTTGTTTAAACTCTTAATGGTAATGCTTAAAGGTGATTTAAAAAAAAAAAAAGTCAATTCATGTTTTTATCTTCACCTTATTCGTCCTCATTTGTTGAATTACAGAACGGATTTTCTTGCCTCTTTTACTCGAGGTTTTTAGGTCGTGATTTAACATTTAAAGACTCTTTTCCACATATGTAAAACATTTATTAATGAAATTTGAAGTTGACCAAAAAATATCCGGATTCAAATGTGTAGATTTCCTTTCGCATCATTTGTCGTCGTTTATCTAAATAATGGTATTCAAAATTGATATTTTAAATTCCCGCCACACTCTCATCAAATTTTGGGATCGCTTTGCTTCCATTGTCATTCGTCTTCACTTTTACAGACCAAAGGGAAGAACGGAAAGAGAGAGAGAGAGTGTAAGATATACAGGCAAACGAAGAGACATACGCGACAGATTCCCAAAGCAAAGAGATATTCGCGGCAGATTTGTACCACTTAGCCCAGGTACTTATGTTTGAATAAAGAAATTGCAGTTCTAGGGTTTCATTGTTCAATTTCTGTTTGAAGGGTTTTGATTGCTCAGTTCAATTGATGTAAATTTCTTTTAAATAGCTCGATTTAAGTTTAGGGTTTAGCGATTCGGACACATATGGTACATTTAATTCAATTTCTATAGCTCTTGTCGAATTACTATTTTCTATACGCAAGATGTAGTCGTCCCTCCATGTGATTTTGAAGAAATTGTTGCACCGCCTAATTTTGGTTTCACGCCCATTTTTTTCTTGCCAATTCTGTGATTCTGCTACTGTAGGTATGGAAAATGTGGTTGCAACTGTCAGTGGTTATCATGGATCTGAGAGGTTCAAGCTCATAAAGCTAATCTCCCATTCTGGAGCAAGTTATGTTGGAACAATGTCAAGATCTATTACGCATTTGGTTCGTGTTGAATTTTCTGTTTTTTTAGATAAGATTGAGCTACTATGGAGGTACAAAGTCATACCCTTTTGTTTTTTGTGTTGTGTTTGTAGGTGTGTTGGAAATTCGAGGGCAAAAAGTACAATCTTGCAAAAAAGTTCGATACGAAAGTAGTAAATCATCAATGGGTGGAAGAATGCATAAGGGAAGGGAGACGAGTTCCCGAGGAACCTTATATGTTTGAAAGGTTTGTTTATTGCTGTTCAGCCTTCTTATTTGACATGTATAGCATAGCTTTGAGAGTAATTTTTCAGTGGGGAAGAGGTTGGACCTTTGGTCATGGAAGTTCCCACAGTTTCCAGCCAAGCTAAAGTCACTAAGAAGGTGAACAAGGCTGGCCAAACTTTTGATAAATACTTTGGTAATGGTGAAGAAAACAGGAGTGCCTCCACTTCTGAGCTTGCCACTTGGATGGATTCTGTCTTGTCGAAAAAGGTAATCGTCTTTCTCTTATTATCTACTTGTTTAAAAACATGCCAAACTAGAGTTTTACAGCTTTTAATTCCTTGTCTTCTACCTATTAGGTAGTTTTTATTGCACTAGTACACATGTTTTGTGCTGTTTAGCTATATTGCCAAAAGATCAGAATCCTTTTATCATTCTGTATACGTACTGTATGATTAGAATAAATGATGAAGTATTAGCTTATCTTCACCAGGCTTGATTTTTATATTGTGGCGTTGCTACCAAGATTAGCCATATAGAAAAGAAGCATTTGAATCAGCATTAATATTTTTGCTTAACTGCATCACTGTTCTGTGTTTTAAACACTTATTAGTTTTGCTCATTTTCTGTATCTGACCCCCTTTTGATCATCAGAGAAAAATAGAAGCAAACAGACACTCAGCGAGATTAAGAACAAAGAGGCCGAATAGTGTTTTTGAAGACAAGGAATATACTGGCGTGGAGGAATCTTCAGGGAATGGAAAGCGGTGGTTAGTAAAACAACGGTCTTCGAGAAACCTTATTGACCTTGACTCTAATGAGGAATCTGATAATAACCGTCATGGCAATTCTCATGAGAACCTAAATAAGACTCAGGATCCTAGAGAGCCTGATGATGAAAACGTGAGGGACTTTGCTTTCGAACCAGGAGAAACATCAGCTCTTCGACATCCTGGAGACTCTGCAACACAAAATTGGGATCTAGATGAAATAGAGGAGTCTGAGGATTGGAATCATTCTGCTGTTTTTAAAAGACCAAGATCAAATAGAGCAGATAGAAAACAGCAAGATGATGGGTCAAACTACAGCGAACCGCATCCAAGAATAGCAGAGACAGAAGCAACCGAGAAGGCTCCTCCCCAGGTTTCTTGTATCATATGCTGGACAGAGTTCAGTTCTAGTAGAGGCATTCTCCCTTGTGGCCACAGATTTTGTTATTCGTGCATCCAGACATGGGCAGACCGTTTGGTAAGTTTATCCTTCAACTTCCGAATAAACTCCTAAAGTCCGGATGATTGTAATGATGCACAACTACCATATTGTATCTGCAGGTTTCAGAAAGAAAGAAGACAACATGTCCATTGTGCAAGGCCAGTTTTATCACCATCACAAAAATAGAAGATGCTGGATCATCCGATCAAAAGATATATTCACAAACAGTCCCTGACCTATCTTCAACAAATAACACTCTTGTTGTGCTCCCTGAAGAAGAAAGACATCGTTTCAATCCACTGGTACTGCCATCTCCCTGAGAACCTTAAGTTTCTTCTTATGCGCTTTTCTTCTTAATTGCAGCAACATTCTTCTTGTGTGTTTTCTCTCTCTGCAGGCTCGAGCTTCAGGTTGCAGCAGATGCTACTTGAGTGAGCCAGAGGATCTTCTAATCAGATGTCATCTCTGCAATTTCCGGCGCATCCACTCATATTGTTTAGATCCTTATCTGCTTCCTTGGACTTGCAACCATTGCAATGATGTTCAGATGCTTTACCAGCGTCGTCGCTACTAAAAGTAATACTGTGACCATAATTTTGAATCAGATGTTGACATTGCAAAGGATGGAGATTTTCAAAATATCTCCCATTCTGTATGGTTTTGCCATGAATATCAATTACTTGTTGGTTGTTCTATGCAGCAAATGTATTTGAACAATTAAATAATAAAGTCCAGCTTTTCTCAATAATCTAATCTATAACCCAAATCTTAAATTCTATTACAATATTAGATTCATGGTTGATGTCACGGCAGATCCTTTGGACTTGGATCTGACAAATCCAAATGAGACTCCAGACCCTCTTGCTCATCCTGTCTCGGATACAAAACAACCTCTTCTGGCTCCCTCTGTTGAACCAAAGGACACAAAGCAGTCAAAGACGCTCCCAATGCAGACTCAAGACCCTACAATCCCTCTGGAAACCGAAGAGAGTGCCATCTAATGCTTTGAACTCAATTTGGTTTTGTTTTATCTTTATCTTAGCCTTATGTTTTTTGTTTTTTGAATAAGTTAATCGTGAATGGTTTTGTTCAGTTCATGGTTATAACTCTGTTTTTTAATCTGCTTTTCACAAGTTGTGGAGATGATCTCATCTTGTTTGTTTTATACAATGTTGAGGCCTTCAATCCTCATTTCCTCTATAATAAACAGTTGACGTGGGAAAAAAAAAGATTTATAATCCTTTTATCTGGTTTAGTTCTAGATTTCTCGGTTTCTTTTTAATAGATCCGGTTATCTCTAAACCGTTTTTTGTAATTAGGATTCTTCTTTAAAAGTGTAGAATCCTTTTCTCTGTACTTATCATCGAGACTTAGAGTTTTTCTCTCTAAGCTGTCTCTGTAACAGATTTTGATTCTAATGGAAGATTCAGTTTCAATCCAAATTCGTTCTCACTCTAACATGGTATTAGAGCATCGAAGCTCACTTTAACGTGTCTTGATCTTCTTCCGCTTCTCTCTTCTCTTTTTCAAGCACAAACGGAATCCAAAATTTCGGTGTTGTTTTCTTTTTGTTGATATCGTCGGCTATTCCACCGGAGATTCACCGTTTTCTTTTCATTACCGATCATTCCATCGGTTATATTCATCAATCTTCTTGATTCTTTGCCAGATTGTGAAATCAATCTTTCGTTTCTTCAAATTCTTTATCTCCGACGATGTTGAATCTTCGCAAACGGAGAGTTCCGAAATCCTCTTCCTCAGGACGTGTTACAAAGAGTGTTCGTGCTAATCAATTTGAGTCATCGGAAGATAATCAAGCCCATCGCATCAACACTCAAATCGAAGATCCAAATCCAATCTTGATGACATCTCAACACAACACAATTCCTCATCAAAAAATTTTACAATTCGAAGGCGTTCAATACTCTACTTATTTTCTTAGTTCAGCGACAATCCTGGAATCTCCCTGGTCTCTGAGACTCTTGATGGTATGAATTTCAATACCTGGAACATAGCCATGACTATATCTTTGGATGCAAGGAACAAAATAGGTTTTGTAGATGGATCATTGCCTCCACCTGCAGAATCTCATCCTAACTATTGCATCTGGTCCTGTTGCAATAGCATGGTAAAATCGTGGATTCTTAATTCTGTGAATAAAGACATATATGGCAGCATCCTGAGATTTCAAGACGCCTCAGAGATTTGGAGAGATCTCTTGGTGCATTTTCATGTCACAAACCTTCCTCGAGCTTATCAATTGTCGCAACAAATATGGTCATTTCACCAGGGTACTATGGATCTTTCTTCTTATTATACTCCTTTGAAGACTCTTTGGGATGAATTGGAATCTGCAAATTGTATCATAACCTGCAAGAACTGTACATGTTGTAAAGCAACTACAGAGTGGAATGAGAATGCTCGGGTTGTGAAGTTTCTTTCTGGATTAAACGATTCTTACAATGCAGTGAAGACTCAGATTATCAAGAAGAAACACATCCCTAATCTCTCAAGCGTTTATAATTTCCTTGATCAAGACTATAACAGCGCAACATCCTTCCTGTTCTTCAGCTTTTCAGGTTACAAATATTCCTGTTCCTCAACCTGCAATTAATGCCACCAATGTATGCTAAGTCTTAGCGACCAATATGCACCCATTGTGGCTACAATGGACACACCATTGACAAGTGCTACAAGATCCATTCAAACACAAGCAAAAATTGAATTCAACTAAAGCAGTTGTTGCTTAGTTTTATCTTGAGGATTCAAAACCTGATGCTATCAACATTCAGAGTCAACTAAAGACCTTATCAAAAGATCAGATAGAAGGTGTTATTGCTTTTTTCAACCCTCAAATGAATGTTGCTGCTTCAACATCAACAGTTGTGCCACCAACAAAAGGAGGGACAATCACGGCTCTTCCGGGTATGACCTTTAGTACTTCTACATTTCATTTTGTGGGAGCCTTAAAGGCCATATGTAGTGTCTTATCTTCCACTTCATGGATACTTGATGGTGGTGCAACTCACCATGTTGTCCATGAAAAGGGTCTCTTTTATCAATTGTCTTTGTTGTCCAATAGATATGTTATCCTTCCCACAGGACTGTCTATCACTATTGCAGTTATTGGTAGTGTCAAGCTGAATGATGATTTACTTCTTAAAACTGTTTTGTTCATTCCAAAAATTTTAGACTAAACTTGATAAGTGTGAGTCAGTTAACTAGAGATATGAAGTGTAGACTAATTTTTGATGAATCTTCTTGTCTCATTCAGGATCATATCAAGGGGTTGACGATTGGACAAGCTGAACAAATAAGAAATCTCTATCTCTTGGACAGATCATCGATTTCAAATAGCTTGTACTCTGGTTCTTTTTCTATCAATTCTATTGTTGATTATCGCCTTTGGTATCAAAGATTAGGCCATCCTTCTCTTTCTAATTCTAGTTCGATTATTGATGTAATTGGTTTGCATAAAAGCAATAAAAGCTCTTTTCATTGTGATATTTGTCATCTTTCTAAACAAAAGCGTCTCCCTTTCATTTCCAATAATATGTGTGAAAAGCCTTTTGATTTGCTTCACATAGATGTTTGGGGTTCTTTTTCTGTTGAAACTATTGACGGTTTTTGTTACTTCTTGACCATAGTGGATGATTACAGCATGGTCACTTGGGTGTATTTGATGAAAGCAAATAATGAAGTTTTACACATTTTTCCTGATTTCTTGACTATGATCCAGACGCAATATGGAGCTCAAGTGAAAGGCGTGAGATCGGACAATGCACCAGAGCTTCATTTTGGTGCCTTGTTTCGTTCAAAGGGAATTAGAGCTTATCACTCTTGTCCTGAAACACTTGAGCAAAACTCAATGGTTGAACGCAAACATCAGCATATATTAAACGTTGCCCGTTTTCTTCTTTTTCAAAGTAATGTTTGTCTTAAACAATGGGGAGATTGTGTGTTAACATATGTTTTTCTTATTAACAGATTACCTAGCCCTCTACTCAAAGATAAATCTCTTATTGAAGTACTGACAGGAAAACCACCAGATTATATAGACCTTAAAGTCTTTGGTTGTCTGTGTTACAGTTCAGCATCTACCAGAAATCGTCACAAGTTTCTTCTAAGATCAAAAGCTTGTATTTTCCTTGGTTATCCAATTGGATACAAAGGCTATAAACTGATGGATTTAGAAACAAACAACATTTTTATATCTCGAAATGTTGTGTTTTATGAGGATATTTTTCCCTATAAAACCGATTATAGTCTATCTAATGATATGTCTTCTTTCTTTGATACAGATCATGAAAGGTCTTCAACAAATGTAGATGTCGCTTGTCCATTACCTGATAATACAACCGAAAAGTCCTCTACAGAAACACTTCTAGAACAAACAAACAAACAATGAAGAAAATCGAATTTCTTCAGAGATTTTTCTGAAACCGACAAACACTGAAGCAGATTCAGCTTCTTCAGTTAGTTCTTTGGAGCCGACAAATACTGAAACCTTATCAACAAAAATTGTCGACTCAAATCAAATAGAAGATGTTTCCTGTACTTCTACAACATATCCTTTTCCTCCTTTGCTTCCTTCTCAGTCTAAAAGAATATCAAAACTACCTAGTCATCTGGCTGATTACTATATTAATGTCACAGAAACTGATTTGCTTTTTCTTCTTGCAGCTTATCTATCTTATGATCTATTATCAGATGAATACAACAAGTATATATGCTCTGTGATGGCTTTTGGAGAACCCACAACCTTTGCTCAAGCGAAGAACTTTGATGAGTGGTTAATAGCTATGAATGAGGAACTGAAAGCTATTGAAGAATCAGATACATGGACAGTATGTGATCTTCCGCCAAACAAACGAGCCATTGGATGTAAATGGGGTTACAAAACAAAACTCAATGCTGATCGTACTCTAGAAAGGTACAAAGCAAGACTAGTTGTGAAGGGTTTCACGCAGCAAGAGGGGGTTGACTTCGTGGACACCTTTTCTCCGGTTGCAAAGATGACAACAATGAAGACCTTACTTGCTGTCGCAGCTGCAAAACATTAGTGCCTATCTCCAATGCATTTCTCAAGAGACTTAGATGAAGAAATTTATATGCATTTACCTCCAGCATACACTCCTTCAGATGGTCAGATTCTTCACAAGTGCTTCAAGCTTCATGATCTCGGTCCTTTAAGGTACTTTATCGGTCTTGAAATAGCTAGGTCTGCTGCTGGAATTTCAATTTGCCAAAGGAAATACATATTAGAACTACTAGCTGAGATTGGATTACAAGCTTGTAAACCTTCTAGTATCCCAATGGAACCTAGCATTTTGTTAGTAGCTGAGAGTGATGAACCATCTCTGCCTGATGCATTTGTTTATAGACGTTTAGTTGGGAGATTGATGTATCTAACTATCACCCGGCTAGACATAACATTTGCAGTAAATCGTTTTTGCCAATTCTCATCAAATACGAAGCAATCTCATCTTCAAGCAGCTTACAAAGTTCTGCGTTATTTGAAGAACACTATCAGTCTTGGTTAATTTTTCTATTCTGACAGTGATTTAACTCTTAAGGCCTTCACAGATGCAGATTGGGCATCTTGCAAGGACACTAGACGCTCCACTTCAGGCTATTGCATGTTTCTCGGTGACTCCCTTATCTCATGGAAAAGTAAGAAGCAAGACACAATCTCATTATCTTCAGCTGAGTCAGAATACAGAGCAATGGTATTTGCTGTAAAAGAGGTTTAGTGGTTAGTCAATCTTCTCACTGAATTACAGATTCCTTAAGAAAAATCGGTTCCTTTCTTCTGTGATTCTACTGCACAAATACATATTGAAAACAACCAAGTTTTTCATGAAAGGACAAAGCATTTGGAACTTGATTGTCACATTGTTAGGGAAAATGTCATAACAGGACTCATCAAAACTCTTCATGTTAAGACAAATCTTCAATTAGCCAATGTGTTTACTAAGCCTTTGGGACCATGCAAGTTCCATCATTTCATAGGCAAGATGTCATTGAAGTCAATATAGTTGCCATCTTGAGAGGGGGTATTAAATTTATAATCCTTTTATCTGGTTTAGTTCTGGATTTTTCGGTTTCTTTTTATTAGATCAGGTTATCTCTAAACCGTCTTTTGTAATTAGGATTCTTCTTTAATAGCGTAGAATCATTTTCTCTATATTTATCATCGAGACTTATAGCTTTTCTCTCTAAGCTTTCTCTGTAACAGATTTTGATTCTAATGGAAGATTCAATTTCAATCCAAATTCGTTCTCACTCTAACATACAACTTCAATGTTTTTCTATAAAAACACATACAAAAAAACTTTTAATGTTGGAGTGACTCACAATTTAAACCTTCAAAAATTTTCACTCCCAAAAAAACCATTCACCTAAATTTTTTCTAATCTAAACATGCAAAGTGATTATTCTCGTCAAAATTTCTTGAAATATAACTTTTGTTAAGTCTTTGTTATATAAATGGTTACGTCCATCAGTTTTTGCCTAGTTTTATGTATTACACGTTAATTTATAAAATTATAATCAGATTTTATGTTTCATTTTAAAGATCGTGTTGATTATAATTATGATGATTTTTATTTTATTTCAGAGAATCCAGTTTATTTCATGTAATATTATTAAAATTGACTATGAATTGAGCTTTCTCAATCCAATTGTCGGCAAAAAAAAAAAATTCTTACATTTTTGATATTTCTTAACTATACTGGAAGATTATTATTTAAAAAAAAAAATCTCTGATTTGTAAGATGTTGATTTTCACATCCCGCCACAGGCCCACCACCCTATATTGACTAATCTCTTGTGATCCTATATTGACTACAATAGTCTAAAAAGATTTTAATTATAATTCTACTCTTTTCGCCTTTTGTAATCCCGTTTTATCCCTATTCGCTTTGAAATTTTTTTTTTACGAAACTGCCATTAATAAGAAAAAAATTTATTTATCTTTTGTAGGTTTACAAGTTACATTTTCTGGATTAAGTTTTCCTGGGTTTAGTTACTTTGTTATAGGTTTTATCATCAAATTCACCTCGTTTTATAGGTTTTTTATTAAATTCTCTTGGTTATGTAGGTTTATTTTCGGTTTAGTTGTCGGTTAAGCTTTTTGAATTGTAGGTTTTTTTTTACTTGTTGTAGGCTTAAAGATTCCTTCTTGTAGGTTTTTATATGGTCTCTTTTGTAGGTTTATTTATCAGTCATTGTAGGTTTTTTAAGGTTAATTTCTCTTATTTCTCGACTTAGTTCTCCTGTTATGTAGGTTTTGTTTTTGTTTGCTGTAGGTTTATTAATTCTTTGTTATAGGTTTTCATGTGGTCCTTGTTGTAGGTTTATTTATTAGTCAATGTAGGTTTCGTAGGATTGATTTCTCTTATTTCTCGACTTAGTTCTCCTGCTATGTAGATTTTTTGGTTTGTTTGTTGTAGGTTTATTGATTATGTGTTATAGGTTTTCATGGGATCCTTGTTGTAGGTTTATTTATCAGTCAATGTAGGTTTTTAGGATTGATTTCTCTTATTTCTCGACTTAGTTCTCATGTTATGTAGGTTTTTTGGTTTGTTTGTTGTAGGTTTATTGATTCTTCGTTGTAGTTTTTCTGTAGTCCTTGTTGTAGGTTTATTTATCAGTTAATGTAGGTTTTGTAGGATTCTTCGTTGTAGGTTTTTCTACAACAAACTTTCTCTCAATTATATATTAAGTGTTGTAGGTTTAACAACTTTGTCGTTGTCTAGTTATCATATTACTAAGTTCTTCTGAACTGTAGGTTTACCGTTTAGTGGTGTAGGTTTTTTCTGGACCTGTGTTGTAGGTTTTTCTTTTCTATACCCTAGGACGTGAAAATACTATTTTAACCCAAAATTAAAACACACCTACCTTCTTCTTTAACTAACCAATAGTGCCGTTTGCGACATATTTTCACCATTTTCCATCTTCATTCAAGCTAACCCTTTGAGCTTGTGTTGAATCTCTTGAGATGTATCAACTTCAATTGATTTGTGGAGAATGGATGGGTGAGAATGATCATTGACTTTTTTATGTGGATAAATTTCATGGGAGCAAAATCATCATGTTGGATGAAGGAACAAATCTTGAAGATTTAGAATCAATGGTGTATGAAGCTTTTGGTTTGACTCAACGAATTCAAGAAAATGGATAGTTTTGTAACCTACATAACAATGGATAATATTGAAACCAACAATTTAATACATTATGAAAGAGTTCACATCAGTATTCGACAAACCTAGATCACACATGACACATATATTACTTTTACATATGAACATATTCGTTTTGTAGGTTTATTTGTAAAACCTACATTATTAATTATATAATCCTACAATACAAAAAATCAAAACTCTTGGATAAGTCTTCGTTGAATGCATCTTCCACAATTGCAAGCTGCATCATTTCAAACTCTCTCTAAGCTTACACCAATGATTTAAGTTTTTTTCCATGTTGAGACTCGCTCCTTGCTTAAATAATCTCTTAGGATAATCATTCTTCTCTGCCATTGCTCTACAACACACAGCAAAACTCATTATAGGCGTTTCAAAAAACCTACAAAACCACCAACAAAGCCTACAATTCATATCAAACCAACAAAAAGATTTCGGAAAACCTACATAACAATTTTATAAACCTACATAAGCTGTTCATGAAAACATATTTTCACACAGACACAACTTCTTACACATTTACTAATAAACCTACATAACCTTTGTAATAATCCTACATAATCTCTTAGGATAATCCTTCTTCTCTGCCATTGCTCTGCAACATACAATAAAACTCATTATAAGCTTTTCAATAAACCTACAAAACCACCATAAGCAGTTACATGAAAACCTACATAAATATTCCTTAAACCTACATAAGTAGTTACCTGAAACCTACATAACAAAAAAATTTAGAGAAAACCTACATACCAATTTCCAGAGAAGTGAAGCCAAAAGAAAATTTCAAACAGAAGAAGAACGGCGGAGAAAAAATGTACCTATCGCGAAGGATAATGGCACCAAAAGAGAATAGTGAAGGAGGAGAACAACGGAGAAGAAGAAGAAGAAAAAGAGACACACGGCAGAGTAAAGAAGAGAAGAAGAAAAAGCAACGACGATTCAGGATGAAGAGGCAACGATGACGGTTTAGGAAAAAGAGAGAAGAAAGGCAGAGGAGACAGTGGAGGAGATGAAGAAGATGAAGAAGAAGGAAGAAGATGAAGAAGAGGAAGAAGATGAAGAAGAAGGAAGAAGATAAAGAAGATGAAGATGAAGAAGGAAGAAGAAGAAGATGTGGAAGAGGAAGAAAATGAAGAAGATGAAGAAGAAAGAAAAAGATGAAGATGAAGAAGATGCAATGACAAAGAAAAGAAGAAGAAGATGCGATGGCGGTGGACAAGAAGAAGAAGCGACGTTGGTGAAGAAGAAGTTTAGATTTAGGGTTTTATTTTTGTTAGTTTTTAGTTTTGTTTTTTGAAAAAAACAAAAATTATAAATTATAATGGCATTTCGGTTCAAGTATTTTCCGGAGGTCTTGTTCTTAATGGAGACAAAAAAAGTAGAGATATATTAGTAGATCTTCAAGTTTGGTTGGGGGTATGATAAGGTGTATACAGTATAACCGGTGGGTATGAGTGGTGGTTTAGCCTTGTTTTGGAAGAAGTCGGTTAATGTAAATATTGAATTTGCAAACAAAAATATTTTGGATTGTAAAATAAAATTCGGAAGTTTTAAATTCTTTTTATCTTGTATTTACGGTGCTCTAGCAGTTATTGATCGTCCAAAAGTGTGGGAAAGGCTCTATCGAGTTGGCATCAATCGTACTGAAAATTGGTGTTGTTTGGGAGACTTAAATGCCATTTTGCATAGTGGTGAAAAGCTAGTAAGCATGATGAAAAAGGATAAGGAGTGTCAGGATTTTGTGGACCTTATCTCCAACTGCAAACTTACAATGTTTAATAGTGTGAGGAATAGTTTCTCTTGGTGTGGAATGTGGTATGATAATTGGGTCCAGTGTAAGTTTGATAGGGCTTTCGGAAAAAATGCTTGGTTTAATACTTTTCCAAACTCAAATCAAGCTTTTTTGGAATTTTGTGGGTCGGATCATAGACCTGTCTTGGTTAAGTTGGTGGCCTCTCAGGAAAGTTATAGGGGTAAGTTTCGTTTTGATAAGCGCGTCTTGTCAAAACTTGATGTTCAAAGAACAGTTGCCCATGTTTGGAAAGATGGTTACTTATGTGGTTGGGGTAGTGTGACAAATAAGATCAGATCATGTCGCAAGGCATTTAGTAAATGGAAGAGGAATAACTCTATGAAATGAATTTCATTCTATTTCGATATGGTAGGCAATTTCAAGTAAAATAATTCAGTGCATGGATATTTAACTCGAGATCGCAGATACATCTCATCCAACAATATTTAGATGCAGCCTTGTCGTCCTCAAATCCAAATTTCAACCTAGTTAAAGTTCTCAAGCAGCAGCTCAATCTCACGAACAAAGAGGATGAGATTTATTGGAGGCAGAAAAGTAGAGCCAAGTGGCTAAAGGTAGGGAATAACAATTCAAAGTTTTTTCATTCTTCGGTGAAGGCAGACAGATCAAGGAACATGCTAGAGAAGTTATCTGATCGGAATGGCAATCTTCAATTTTCTGAGGCTGCAAAAGGGCATGTGGCAATTGACTATTTCTCAGATCTTTTTAAGTCTTCGACCACAGACAATCCTTCATCTGTTTTTGAAGGCTTACAACCGCGAGTTACAGAACAAATGAATAGAGCTCTCACGGCTCTAGTGTCTAAGGAAGAAATTTCAGCTGCAGTTTTTTCAATTAAGGCTTCGAGTGCACCGGGTTATGATTGTATAACAGGATTATTCTATCAAAATTATTGGAGTGTGATAGAAGATCAAGTTGTTAAGGAAGTTCAAGCTTTCTTTACCTCGGGTGTCTTCCCGGCTGAGTGGAATCACACACAATTATGCCTTATACCGAAGAAAGTAAATTCAACCCTCATGACGGATCTTCGACCTATAAGTTTATGCTCGGTTCTTTATAAGATCGTATCTAAGGTTATGGTGAGGAGACTATAACCTATGCTTCCACATCTGGTCTCTCCGTTCCAATCAGGTTTTGTAGTTGATCGTCAAATTATCGACAACATCTTGGTTGCACATGAACTGGTACATGCTTTACGAACTCACCCCTCGTTATCAAAGAATTTCATGGCCATTAAATCTGATATGTTCAAGGACATAATTGAGTGGGGTTTTCTTAAAGCTCTCCTCTTATCTCTCGGTTTTGATAGGTTTTGGGTTGATAGAATTATGTGGTGTGTAACCTCTGTAACGTATTCGGTTCTAATCAATGATCAGGAACATGGATTCATAACACCAAAGAGGGGACTGTGACAAGGAGATCCCTTGTCTCCCTTTCTCTTTGTCCTTTGTACAGAAGCTCTCTCCCACCTTCTATCAAAGGCGGCTTTAACTGGAACAATCCATGGTATGGGTTTCTCCTCGACAGGTCCAACAGTGCATCATCTTTTATTTGCAGATGACTCACTTTTCCTCTTTAGAGCCAATCTGCAAGAGAGTGAAGCTTTCAAGAGCATCATGACACAATACAGTGAAGTGTCTGGTCAGATTATCAATGTGGGTAAATCTGCAATCTCGTTTGGTTCCAAGGTAGATAAAGACCTCCAACGTCAAATTCAATCTTCGTTGCAGATTTTTAATGAAGGTGGTGCGGGCTTTTATTTAAGACTCCCAGAATGTTTCAGTGGTCAAAGATTGAGATGTTAGCTTACATACAAGAAAAGTTAAAAGGCAGACTCTCCAACTGGTTTTCACGAACCCTTTCTCTTGGTGGGAAGGAGGTCTTACTTAAAGTGGTTGCTATGGCAATGCCAATTCATGCAATGTCTTGCTTTAAGTTACCAAAGAATACATGTATGATTCTATCTTCAGCTATGGCTGAATTTTGGTGGAATACGTCGGAGAATAAACGGAAAATTCACTGGAAAAAATGGGACAAGTTATGCCTCCCAAAAGATCAAGGTGGTCTCGGCTTCAAAGACATAAAATGCTTTAATGTTGCCTTGTTGGCAAAGCAAGCTTGGAGAGTCCTCCAATTTCCGAACAGCCTCCTTGCATCTCTTCTTAAGTCCAGGTACTTTGACAATTCAGTTTTCCTAAGCAGCTACATAGGATCTCGGCCTTCATTTGGTTAGAGGAGTCTTATTGTGGATCGGGATTTATTGACTGACGGTTTAAAAAGAATGATAGGTAATGGTAAAGACACTCTTGTTTGGCTTGACAATTGGATTGGTGATAATACTTTGACAGCTCCTTTGAGGAAGAATACTTTCATCAACCTTAATCTCACTGTCCATAGTCTGATTGATTTCGACAGAAGGGATTGGAATTTCTCTACTCTACAAGTTCTTTTCTTTCGCAATGACATTCAACAGATCATGAAAAGGAAGCCTGCTACGAGTTTTGATGATTTTTGGGCTTGGAATCATACTAGGAATGGTGAATATTCGGTAAAAACAGGATATAATCTTGCCTTTAACACTACTAAATCAGCTGTGGTTCAACAAGCTATGATGCTCTCCTCAACGAACCCTATTAAAGAGCAGATATGGTCACTCAAAACAGTGCCCAAGCTGAAACATTTCCTTTGGCGAGCTGTATCTGGAATTCTGCCTGTTAAAGCTAATCTAGAATCCAAGGTGATAAAACTAGACAATACATGTTCCAATGTGGGCTGCAAGATGAAACGACTAACCACATTTTGTTTTCGTGTACTGTGGCAAGACAAATATGGGCTATGTCTGGTTTTCCAACACCATAGGGTGGTTTTGAAAACCATTCTTTATTCTTCAATTTCCAGCATCTACTCTCATGGAATAAAAATAGCTTTGCCTTCACACCTTAAAAGATCCTTCCCTTGGACTCTTTGGTACTTGTGGAAAAACAGAAACAACCTACTGTTTAAAGGTGAACGTTTTACAGGTGATCAAACCACAATGAAAATTGCAGAAGAAACCCACCTTTGGTTTGATGCTTAGAGTGTAGTTACTCCCAATGCCGAAGTGGTGATCCCCAAAGTAGTGGCAAAGGAAATCAAGTGGCATCCACCACCTAGGGAATGGCTTAAATGTAACGTCGGTCTCTCCTGGTCCAAACGGAAGAATTTAGGTGGAGCTAGCTGGGTACTTAGAGATGCAGCAGGCGAGGTTTTAACACACAGTCGAAGAGCATTCACTAACTGTGTTTCCATGCAAGAGCTGAAGTTTAAAGTTCTTTATTAGGCTGCTGAAAGTATGCTTAGTCACAAGGTGGATAAGGTGGTTTTTGAGATGGAAGAACTTGATCTAGTGATAGCTTTTCATAACCCAAAACGTTGTCCATTATGGCGTCAAGAAATCCAGGATCTGTCTTCAATTTTCTGCAGATTCTCTAGCTTCCGTTTGGCTTCTATTCAAGCACCCTCAAACAGAGGGGCTTCACTCATTGCTCAATCTGTCTCCAAGCAGGATCGTCTTCATTCTTATGTAGCGGTCTCATTCCCATCTTGGCTTGCGGGAATGTTTGAAAGTGAGAGGCTCTTTCCCTCTGTTTGAAGTTTCATCTTCAAGATGTGTAATGCTTCCCCCTTTTGTGCAGTTCTGGGTTCATCCATTAATTAGTGATGTTGCAGATGTTAGTTAGATAGTTAATATACGGTTGGGTAAGAATTAACTCCTTTTTTGGTGGGTATCAATTCTGGATAAAATCCCTTCTTGTAGCTTGATGTTTGGTTTGGTTTTCACACCAACCTTTCTTATTATATTCAATTAGATGAAAAGAAAAATTATAATGACATTTTCGTAATAAAAAAGAAATTTAAAAAAATTAATCAGAATGACATTCTCATAATAAAAACACCATAATAGAAAATTATAGATATTTCCACACATTTGTTTTTATGAAGGATAACAAAAAAAACTATTCTAATAATTAATGGATCATATTGAAATATTTTAGTCATTCTTTCTAATTTTATTTTATTTTATAAAAAAATTTCAAATATGTCCTTTTTGACATACTATTTTCAAAAATCTACCATTTTCTTTGGAAATTGGAATAGAAAAATAGATGACGGAACATTTCTTAAAATTTCTTAAATTATTTTATTTCATTTGTATTAAAAAGTATTTAAAAAAAAAAAACTTGTAGTCGTCCCTCTCATTTCTTCTCCAATCCCAGATCGCCTCCTCATTTTCTTCCTCCTCCCTTGCGGATCCACCTTAGCCCACCGATTTTTCATCCCGGAGAACGAAATTGGTATGTATATGTTTGAGTTTGCCTCCTCGATCGGCATTCTTTTTCATTTCTAGTGACCTCTGTTATTTCGATTAGTTGATTCCGATGTTTTTAATTCAAATTCCTGATTTTAACAGATTTTCTAGATTCTTTACATCGATGCTTCCCGCAACACTTGATATGTCTACTTCAATTAGGTTTCTGTTTGGATTACTCACGATGGTTTAGTTTCGATTCTTGATATGGTTCTGATTGTCGAACTGGTTACTTTGTTATGATCCTGGTTATTTGCCGAAAAGATTCAACCCATTGAGTAAAATGAGCATGTTTTGTGAGTAACGCATAATTGTGGTTCTTAGTTGTGGCTTGAGATGAAATTGGATCCATTTTTTGCTTCTCTTGGGATTGTGTTAGCTTCTTCAGTAGAACGAGAAATTCTTGTTTACAAATTTGGTGGTTATATCTCTCGTTTTGTATCTACCAGTGTATCTCTGAGTATCTAACGAGGACAACGACTGAAGATTCTGAATCCTCTTTTGAAGTATGGACTATCTTCCTGTGGAAGTTATTGGAAACATTCTGTCACGGCTCGGGGGAGCTCGGGACGTTGTGATAGCTTCTGCAACATGTCGGAAGTGGCGAGAAGCTTATCGAAGGCATCTTCAGGCACTTTCTTTCAATTCCGCTGATTGGCCGTTTTATCGAGACCTCACAACTAACCGTCTAGAAATCCTTATAACTCAAACCATCTTCCAAACCACAGGACTGCAAGGCCTTTCCATTATGATGGATGATGCGAACAAGTTTTCAGCTGCTACTGTCATCGCCTGGCTAATGTATACGAGGGACACCTTACGCCGGTTGTCTTATAATGTCCGTACCATACCAAACGTCAACATTCTTGAAATCTGTGGGAGGCAAAAGCTAGAAGCTTTGGTTTTGGCTTATAGTTCTATTACCGGGGTTGAACCAACTTTCCAGAGATTCCCTTGTTTGAAATCACTTTCACTGAGTAATGTCAGCATTTCTGCCTTGGATTTGAATCTTTTGCTCAGTGCATGTCCGATGATCAAAACTTTGGAACTTGTGAGTCTAGAGATTGCAATGTCAGATGCGCAAGTGACAATTGAGCTGAGCAGCCCGACGCTGAAGAGTGTTTATTTCGATGGGATTAGTTTGGATAAATTCATCTTGGAGGCTGATAATATTGAGTTCTTACATATGAAAGACTGTGTCCTCGAGCTTTTTGAGCTTATAGGAAACGGGACTTTGAAGCATTTCAAGCTCGACGATGTTAGTGTTATACATCTTGATATCTTGGAGACATCCGAAAGCCTTGAAGTAGTTGATGTCAATCACTTCACAATGGTCTGGCCAAAATTCTACCAGATGATCTCAAAATCACAGAAACTAAGGAAACTTCGTCTATGGGATGTGGTGTTTGATGATGACGATGAAATCATCGATCTTGAGTCCATTGCTGCTGGTTTCTCTCAATTGACCCATCTTTCATTAAGCTACGACCTTAAAGATGGAGCTGCTCATTACAGTTTGCAAGGGACCACTCAGTTAGAGGCCGTGACTGTACTGGAGCTCGGATGGACTGTGATCAATGACGTTTTCTCAATCTGGGTCGAAGAGTTGCTGCGAAGATGCCCGAATCTGAAGAAGCTGATCATATATGGGGTTGTCTCAGAAACCAAAACACAAGGAGATTGCCAAATTCTGGCAACATTCACTTGGTCCATTGTTCAACTCATGAGGAAATACATTCATGTCGAGGTACAATTCGAGTACGAGTAAACAAGTTGTTCAAATCAAGTTGAACCATTTGTAAAGATTTTTACTTTCGATTTTTTAACTCTTTCTGACCTTTATGTGAATATATCTTCTTTCTCTGTTCTCAGCCTTTTTACATATAAAAAACGTATATTCGTTTTAGGATTCTTGCGAGTGAATCTACAAATATTTAACACATCAAATACTAATATAGCACCCCAAAATAATAAATATCATATTTATGGCAAAAAAATCGTCAAACACAAACTATTTATTGTTTGTCAAAAATAATCACACGAGTGTTTGACAAATATTAGGTTTGTATTAGGCTGCTTTGAAAAACTTGTCAAAAACGATCACATGGGTGTAGAGGTATGCCTATGTGTAAAAAAAAAGAGGCATTCGTTTCAGACTCCCTCAAATAAATTTATTTTTTGAGACTCCTAAATTTAATTTAAAAATCATATATTATAAGAAATTTTCTAGTTTATATTATAGAAACAATCAGTTTTTGCTCTTCATAAATATTTTCCTTAAGAATTAAATTATTTTTAGCGAGAACTAAGTTATATTGGAAATTACGTTGGATTTAGTTCCAGTTGTCTATGCGAAAAAAAGTTTTTTCAAATCTAAAATTGATTAAATCTTATTTACCTATCAACTATATCACAAAAATGGTTTAGTGCATGAGTGTATTAGGCTACTTAACTAAACTTGTATGGTGAAGCTTAACCTAATGTTTTTTTGGTATTGTAAGCTAGATAAGATAGTGAAAGTATAAGTTGTAGAGATTTCTTTATTGTTAAATCCATTTTTCGGATGTATCTAAACATGAATTCTTTTCATATTACAGTGTATTGGATTATGGACAGAGTTTTCAAATTTTGTGTAGTGAGCTACAAAATAACTGTTGTGTTTTGTTTGTTTTCATTTTTTATTTGGGGTAAATTTTTTGTGTTTATATAAAGGAAAATGGCTCAAAAAACTTGTGGTTTGTGATTCAAAAACGAAATTTGTTAAAACTTCATATCAATTTTCTGAAAGAAATTTGTTTGCAAATCAAAATTTATATGAACCAAAAAAGAGCCAGCAAAAATACTGTTTTTATTCTGTCTGGAAATTTAAGAGATTATAAGTTTTTACCAAAAAAATAAAACTTACTCCAGAAAATTTTATTAAAACAACTAACCAAAAAGCAAACTAAAATAATATTAACTTTAATGATATGTGGTCAAATGGTTAGATATCGATATCAATGTATTTTCCATCAGAGTTTAATTCTAAGTTGTCGTATAATTTATATAATATTGGACTAAATTAAAACCGAGGACCGACCTTATTGACATATATATATATATATATTGACATATATATATATATATATATATGTATCTCTGCCTCTCACACAACTTGTGGATTATATAACCAACATATCATGTGAACAATATTGAGCTAAATGATACCATTGAGCGTTCTTATACATGTACCTTCAGAAAAATCCTATTTCTGCTTAATTCTTATGTGTGTATATAACATATACACATTTATATTTGTTGTATTTTCCTTAATTATTGAGCTTGGTTTGGTCTTGTTAGATGCATCTAAGGTGGAGTAAATGGTAAGGTTTTGTCCTTACGCTGTGTTTGTTTTTTGTCACTGATAAATGCTAATTGTCCTCACACTTATGGATCTTTGTGTTATGGAATATTATTCTCTCTGTTTCTTGTCTCTTTTTACATTGTTGGGTCCAATCTCCATGCCTCTTTCTTCTCTATTCCAAAAACTTCTTTCCCGATAATATTTACTTTTATATAATTTTGTTACTACTATTGAAACCAAAAGAAATGAATATAAACTACATTAATCTGAAATCTGCTTATGTAAGACATTAATTGCAACTATTTAGGAAGAAAACTAAACCCATTTTTTTGTGATATAAAATTGATAACTAGCTACCTAGTACGTATAGATTATTGAAATTAAGATTGAACACGAATTCATAACTATATATAATATATGAATATATATTCTGTTTATGTCATATATATATATATATATGTATATGAGAGAGGATTTGGTATGTAAATTTTGGTTTGTAGTAATGAAGAGGCATGGACATGCATCATGTCTCTTCACCTACTTAAGAAACTGTATTGTCTCTCAACCTCTTTTTTTAGGTTATGAAGGGCCAATTAAACAACGACACACCACTTATGTCAAATTGTTATAGATTCCATACAAAAATTTCAACTTTAATATTTCTCTTTAATTTAAGCCACAAATCAAACATTAAGTCACTTAGAACTTAATCTTTATACTCTATAGATCAAATTAGTCTCCATTTTTTGTGTTTTCTGCAGTGACGAAGTTTTGTTGATGTTTTTATCGATCAATCACGTGTATTATTGCATTATATTGTAATTGAATTTACAGAAAAAGATTATGTATAGAACAACGACTTTTAATAATATATTTATACGCACTTTCGTTTTGTATGACAATTGATATATATTTTGACTATTCTTTTGAAATTTATTTTTGTTAGGTTGAGCTACATCAGACGTAGTACTGACAATTAATAGAAAACAAAACCTCGATAAAATCTTTGTATTGTATTTTTGGTCGACCATAAATCTATTACTATATTGTGATATCTCACCATATAAATAAGAATTCGTAAAACTTCAAGAATTGAACTAATATATATCTAAATTCATTCTAAATTATGGAGAATCTGTCTATTTCTTTATCAACAAATAATCTACCTTCATATCTGTTGTAATGTCCCTTGTATGAGAATTTGTGTAGAACATTTGAATCAATGTCGCATAATTTTCACTATAATATCTAAACTAGGATTATAGCCAGGCTATAGCATGAGATTTTATTGTTTTTTCAACCCGTATTCATTTAGTTTTTAGATCCGTGTTGATATTTTGAATATAATTTTCTAGATATTGTTTTAAAAGCCCAAAAACCGAATCGAAATCAACCCAAATCAGATGAACCGAACCTGAAAAAAACATGACAAAATACCCCAATGAGTCCTAAATCTATGTATTTGAAAAACCAAACCCAAACCCGAACCAGAACCAAATCAAGAATCAAATTTAATTTTTCTATTAAATTTTTTAAAATTTGTAATTTTTAATGTAAAAATACCCGAACCCGAACTCGATTTATACCGTACCAAACTCTATACGGAAAAAAAAATCTGTATATTTCTTAAACCAAAATAACAAAAATACCAAAATATGTGAACCAAACTCGATAAAATACCAGAATATATCATAAATCTATGTACCCGGAAAATCGAATCTAAACCCGAATCAGAATAGAATTTATAACCGAATTTGTAACCGATATATTTTATTGAGATTTAGTTTTTTTTAGAGATTTATTTATTAAATTTTAATTAAATTTGAATTTTTAAAAATTTGTAACAAAATCTATCTTAACCTATTTCTAAGGGTTGTTATGAATTATAAGTTAAATTTTATTCTAAAATTTAAAATATAGTCTAAATGAAAGTGCTTCCTACTTTAATATATAAGATGTGATCCACATCAATATGCTTAAATTTTTGAGGCTTGAATATTTTTGGGATTATTGTTTATGTCTCAATTTTTTCAGAAGGTCAATGGCCCCACTTTACTTATTTTCTCAAAATAAAAATGAGAAACGTAACTTGACGAAATTTGTTTTCAATAACGAAAATACTGTTTTATGTTTTATTTTATATTTCCAAATGATAGTATTCCTAAAATATAGTCAAGGATATAAAGATCTTCAATACCCTGAATATTATAAACTTATAAGTGAATAAAGATGTACTTTTAAAACCGAAAGTTCAATTCTAAACTCTTGAATTCCGTGATTCAAAAAGAAATTAAAAAACCAAGAAAAACTTTTATTACAAAAACAGAATTATAACCTTTGATATTGCTGTATACACCTAATCAATCATTTGCCAAAGATGAGATCCATGATGACATCATCCATATAATCTTTCACACATACATACACACCTACAAACTTTTACATTCATATATGTATAAACAGATGCGTACACGCAAATTCATATGTATATATATATGTATATATATATGTATGAATGATGTTTTGGATGTTAAAAGATGACATCAAAAAGCATAAGTTCTTGATTTTGGAGAGTCTGCAATTTGAAGGGTTTCCTGAATAAGTTTGTGTGCCTTTCTGCTTCTTAACTCAAATCTCATACTTTCACTCTTCTCTATCTTCTCATATGATGATGATGAGTATGAAGATGATGATGATGAAGATGATGATGATGATGATGACGACGATGATAATGATGATCTCTTCCTTCTCCTTAGACTAGACTTTATCTTTGTCTTCAAGCCTTCCATAATCTTCCCTAACCTCATCTTTACCACAAGCTGATTTATGTAGAAACAAAAAAACTAGTAAGATCTTTGAAATACTGAAACTATAATTACAGATTTATGTTCTTGTAACTGTACTGATTACACTCAAGTATCATAATATATACTTACTTAAGGAAAAAAAATCTCAAGAAAATAAGCACAAGATACCGTATCTTTAGATGTTAAAAAGAGTGAAGAGGATCTTTCAAAATAATATTTCCAAAAAAGAAAAAGAAAATTAAGACCTTAGAAAATTTTGATCTTGCAAGACAAAGAAATTGAACTATATATATGTATGATAATATATATATATATGTACATCTTCATACATGTAAAAGGGTTTTGTTTGAACAGAACTCAACGAAAATTTAAAAGAAAAAATTTAAGGGCGAGAGAGAGAGTTTGCACCTCTTGAAAGTGTGACTTGGAAATATGAGAGAAAATGAAAATGGAGAATAGAGAACAGAGGAGAATTATATATGTATACACACGTATATGCACATATATATATATATATATATTTTTGTCACAATATTTAGAGATAATTATTAGAATAATGTTAGAATATTGCATAATTACTAGAATAATGCTCTATATTGTGAAAATTAAAATTTATGGGTAAAAAGACATAAAACCCCAATATTTAATTTTAGTATTCATTGAAAAAAAAATTAATTACTTCTTAACCTAAAGTAACAAAAAAAAGTTAAAAAAAATAAATTACACTAAAAAAAAAAGACATTCTTACTTCTTATTAAAAAACACATTCTTCAGAATTTAGGGTTTTCATATTCGAAATTCTCTCTCACGAAGGTTGGATTTCCCCTCCGACAGTTCCATCAACCTTGGTTTCTCCGGCGGTTCTCTCCACCACGACAGCTTCTGGTTCGCGTCTGCTTCTCCGGCGAAGGTACACTTCTCCTCTTTGTTTTTTTTTCATGATTTCTCTTAACTTATATGAGTTCAAGATTTTGGTTTTGGTGTATGATATTGGGATTTCTAGATGTTATTTAGTTGATTTCTTTGCGATTTAGTTGATTTCATGATTAGAGAAGAAGGTGTATTCGATTTTACTTTCAAATCTGCAGATTTTTAAAATTTCTTGTAGATTCATTCAAGTTTTAGATTGATGATGTGATTTTGGTGTAGATCTATACAAGTTCTCATAGCTTAATTCGATTTTAGTTTCAGATTTATTCAATTTCTTGTATCTTAACAATATCTGGGTTCAAGTAATCTTTATGATTCATTCGAAGTTAAATCTCTAACTTTTAACTAATTCCCTAGAAAAAGATCCTCTTACAAAGATCTTTCTCTCAATTGTATATCCTTTTTTGGAAAGTAAACAAATTCGTGTGTTTTCATTTGACGCAGTTCTTTACATCAGTACAGTAAAGAGAACTATAGCGGAAAGAGCCTAAGCCCATCACGATGCATCATCATCAACAACATGAATGGTTGTGTTGACAGTTATCTTTTTAGACCTCAAACTACTAGAGCTTCATTTAGTTGACATGTACCGAGAATGTTATCTATTTTCTTCAATAGAATTTTTGAGATAAGAATATTAACCGATTCTCGCTTTTATGATATTGTTCCATTTGGTTTGACTAATTAGAAGTTGCAAACTCCACATAGAGAAGAAATATTACTAACCATTGACAACCGTACAAACGAACATAATCGATTGTGGCTGACACATGTCAAACTGTTAAGCCAGTCAATTATCAGATTTGTCATAGTCATTTACATGCAAATCAAAAGATTTAATTACGCTGAAGATATACTTGACGTAGTGTGGTTTATTGTTACCGAATTCAACTTGACGAGGGTGTGTTGAATTTTCGGTAACAGAGCATGTGTGTTGTCTAACGTATGACTCTCCACTGACAACAAATTGTGTTTCTTGAGAGAGACTTCAAGTATTTTACAATCCTTCGATTTGTCCGCGTAGAAAAACCATCTATTCTTCTCAAATCTCCAACTCCCACACACTAAAAAAATATGATTCATTGATGAATGATGAGAAATCAAAAAAAGGAAACTTGAAAGAATAAAATCGCGATTTACAGGTGAGAAGCGTCGTTTGGAGAAGAAGATGCAAGCTTCATTAATTCAAGGACAATATTGTCATTTACAATTCTCTGTTAAAAACGTAAAATAAATCTACGATAAGAAAAATAAATCTACAACACTTCGTATAAACATTTACGTATAAAAATCTGTGACACTAAAATAATAAATCTACCAACCAAAAAAACTATGCTACACTAGATATAAAATCTACGGGTACAAATCTACCAATTACAAAACAAATCTTCAACATATAGAAACAAATATACTAATTGATAATAAATCTATGACTCAAATATATATATGCAACACTACAAAATAAATCTTCGAAAAGCAACTCTGCCAATTCGAAACAAATCGGCAACGTTGAACATAAAATCTACGAAATAAAAATAAATCTGTCAACCGAAAACAAATCGGCAACACATAACATAAAATCTGCAAAAATAAATCTGTTGTGTGGAATTAAATCTGCGGCCAAATTTAAATCTACCGATAGGAAAAAATTGAGAACACTAGATAAAATAAATCTACAAAACGGTAAAATTAATCGACAAAAGATAAATCTACTGCACTATCAAAATAAATCTACAAATAATAAATCTGCCAAAACAGAATAACTCTACATAAAGCAAAATATATCTACCGAAAAATATTAAATTTACCATGTACTGTAGGTTTATTTTTCATCACCGCAGATTTCATTAATGGTATTTTCGTAATTTTTTTTTACAAAGCAAAAAGGACAAACTGTCTCTTAAAAACTTTCAATATTATTTAAGTAATTTTGAAATGTGAGCATTATTCTAGTAATTTCACAATTTTCTAGCATTATTCTAGCAAATCACCCCAATATTTATGTATTAATATGTATATATATTGTGTGTGTGTGGTGGAGGCTGATGTCAAAGGTTGTATGAGATGTGAGAATGTGAGTCTCGTGAACTTTTATTTTCAAAGTTGGAACTGATATTAGGGATGCTTGTTTATTTTAATTTCAGTACTATATATGGTTTTAGTTAGTCAAAGATTTTGATTTTTTAGGCATCACCAAATCATATGGTTCTTGGTGAATTTTGATTTATTTCTTTTATAGGTTATGTATACCTTCTTAATTAGCAAGGTTTTGTTATTGTGTTTTGATTTAGGATGATTTTGATAAATTTTGTTTTGGAAATTCCTTTTTTCCATTAGTTGTTATCAAAAGCCGCCTTATATTTTAAAAGTATATTATTATACCTACTATAATCTATTGAGTGAATTAGGCAAATATCTCCTCTTTTTTTGGTCAATTTTACTCATTCTTTCCACTAATGGGATCGATAAAGGCTTCTTTCTACTAATGGGATCGACAAAAGCCCGATCCATAGCCAAATTGCTCCCACTAGAGCTGGCGAGATTTGAACCCCCCACCTGGTGCTAAGTTAGATCAGGGGCAAGCCAACTTGACCACTTGCTTCTTGGCGACAAATATCTCCTTTAGTTATTGAAATGTAGTAACTACTCTATTTATGTTTTATAATTAATTTTTATAAGTCTCACAAATGAAATGATAAAAATACGTTCACCAACATTTATTAGAAGAGAGAGAAAATGATTGAGCATTAAATGTGTATGGTACCCAATAATATATATTGTAGGTAGAATATTGAGTGTCCGCTAATACATATTGTGAACGTATATGTTACCTTGTAATATGTATTGTACCGGGTAACATTTTTATTATATGCTAACATAAATGTAATATATGTTAATACATTTACTATTGTTATTTTTCACTATGGTAAAAAACTTATTATCCGCTAACATAGTCGGTACGGGGTATTAAATATATTATCAGGTAATAGATTTATTATCTGCTAATATATTCAGTATCTGACAACATACTTGTCATTTTTAACCTGGGTGAAAAAACATATTATCCGCAAACATAGGCAGTACCGAGTAAAATATTTATTAACTAGTAATTGTTGGAGGTGGATCCAAGATCCTACTTCGGTCCATAGAAAACATTGAACAAGAAATCACTAAGTCTTGAACTCGTCAAGACTCTTGAAGTTTCATCTCGGACATTTTCTATGAACTCGGAAGAATCCTTTCTCAGAAACACGGTAAAGAAGAAGGAAGTCAGACGACACATCATCATCAGAGAAATGGAAATTTTCCAATTTCGATATGGAAAATTTCCGAAAATCTAGCTAAGATTTTCTAGATAGCCTAGAATCCAAACCAAATGTAATCTTTCCAAATCCAAATAAATTGTAAACCGCCTCTATATTCTATAAATAGAGGAGCATATCCTTCAAAAAGGGGATCAGCTTTTTGTCATCAAACACTAAGCAATAGCACTACTCGGCATTCTTTGTCTGGCAATTACTTTCTTACTCAAATTAATCAGAATCCTTACCCATCTTCTCTCTAAGAAATCTCAGAGTCGGATTTGGAACACTTGTGCTAAATTCCGCTTGAACAATAATAAATTTATTATCCGCTAACATATTCAATATCCGATAATATATTATCCCCTAACATACTTAGTATCCGATACATATTCAGTATCAGGTAATATATTTATTACAAGGTAATATATGTATTATCTGATAAAAACGTTTATGTTATCATCTAGTCATATATTTGGTACCCGTTAATAAAATATTCTACACTAATCTAAATCTCCATAGAGATTTACCATAAGCTAATGGAGACTAATCAATGGAGAACAAAGGTAAACAAAATTGAAACAAAACATGTAACCAAAGAAACCCACAAAGAAAAAAAGACTCAATTCACAGTTAGATGCATCAATCAATCAAAAAGAATTTTCCGCTCACTGAATCAAAATCGACAGTTCTAAATTTTGTTTCGAAAGGAAGTCGATTTAGAAATAATTTTCCGTTTGTTCCAATTAAAAAAACATAAACATTATTCAAAGAATAAATACAACATTGGAAAATGAGATGAATATTATTTTGTTTGTTATCAAAAAAAAATGAGAGGAAGAAATCAGATGAATAGAATCGAACTAAAGCCAATAAGATATCAAAAAGTATAGAGTAACCTGGCATATTTCCCGAAACCCGAACCTGAACCCGAATCCGATCTGAAATACCTGTAATTAAACCCGACTGAAATCTATAAAATATCTGAACGAATTTTATATTATGAGAGTGCGGGTACCCGAACCCGATCGGGTAAAACCCGAAACCGGAACGGTACCCGAAATACCCGAAAGATATAATATATCTACACATATATTTATATATATATACTTTTAGTTACACAAATTTTTAAAATTATAACTACAAATCTAAATAAACTAATCAATATAATTAAAAAGACTAAAATTATAAATATTTTAATAAAATTATAATTTTTGAGATTGTTTTTTAATTTTTTGGAATTGTTTTGATTAAAAAATTAATTATAAAATTCGGATATCCTGACTTGACCTAAACCCGAACTGAACCCGACCCGAAATAAGGTGTTTTATAAAACCAAATCCGATCCGAACCCGAAATCTAATATCCGAACATGACCTGGACCCGCAAAAATATTTGAACGGGTTTTATATAGGTAAACCCAAAATACCCGATCCGATCGGATCCGGGTACCCGAATGCCCAAGGTTAGTAAAGAGGAAGAGAAAAGAAAAAGTGAGAGAAAAAAGAAAAGGAGAGAAAGAGGAAGAAAAGGGAAATAGAAAGAAAAAGAGAGAGAAAAGACAAGAAATGCATCATGAACCAAAATTGGGGTCAATTAAGCTATCAATTATAGATGGAGTAGTGTCTTAATTGCATATTATAGATAGGGCATTCAACCAAATTTCTCCAATCTATTTTGGTCAGGGGTTCACATTTATTCATTAGGTCATAAATGAATAAATTGTTAATATAAAACTTGATACTTGACCAGAAGAAAAATGATTATGGAAACAGATTTAAATTAATAAACAGGCAATGCTTTAATACTCTTTAAAATATTATCTGAGTTAAAAGATACTCCCTCTCTCTTTTTATATAATGATATATCTAGATATTTTCAATTTAATTTTATTTTTGGTTAAAATGTTAATATAGATGTTTTTAATTGTTTCAGAGGGATATATATATAGTAAGTGGTTTTCCCGCACATGCATGTGGGCATAGATATTAGGTATCAAGTTTTCAATAATTAATATTACATAAAAATACTAAAGATAATATCAATATGATATGGAAAAATAAATTTCTATAAACAAAAATTTCTAAAGAATAAAATAATATATTAAAGAATTATATTGTTTTAATTAACCTCTCAATTAACAAATCATATTATAGATATGAAATTTTTTTTAATAGTTTCATGTTTTCTGAATAAAGCTAAAAGATATGTAATCAAAATTTGAAAATACATTTTATTTTAATCTACGCACAATTTTAAACTAATTTCTTCGTCTATCAAAATTATCTCAATTGATTTGAGTGATCTTCATAGTCTGATATATTTCATCCTCATAGATTCATGTCTCTTACAAATATATAAAAAAATTATATGATCACCAGAATACTTTTTTATTCACTTATAAAATATTATTTATATTATTAGTTTATCTTTCAATCAAGTTATCTATATCATTAGTTTACCTGTCAATCTCTTTTCCTAGATATTTTCCCACTTATTTTGATAATAAATAAAAATATTATATCAGAAATATTTTCTTAGCACAAATAAAATCTCAAAACATTGATTATATAAAACACAGAGAGTATTAAATTATTTGTTTGTTTTGATCTTGATACTTGATAGAAATCAATAGTAATACCAATACATTAATGATTTGAACTTAATAATGTATTGTTCCGGAGAAATTGTTATGATCCGGAACACTGAAAGTAATATCTATCCCTAGTAGTTATCCTAGTGCCCAATTTTTTGAGTAAATGAAACAAATAAAATAAAAATAAGATCTAAAATGTGTACATGAAATGAAAAAGACAAGAAAATAAATAAGTTGAAAAATGTATTTGATATTTAAAATAACTCTTACGCCGTAGTCCGTACGATTTATGACATGATTTCATAATTTAAAATGAGTAACATGTGTAATTATGTGCATCATATTATTAAATATCTATCGTAAAATATATATATTGGTCAGCCGTCAACATATACAATTATCCATAAATAAAAGAATCAAAACGAAGAGAGCTATGGGAGAGCTAACAAGTATCTCGGAAGCAAGAGAATCCCCTCGTTTTTGACCGGAGACTTTAATGAAATCCTAAATAACTCAGAAATGGTGGGAGGACCACTACGGAACGAAGCTTCTCTCTCAAACTTCCAAACTTTTATGCTAAGCAATGACCTGTTTGACTTCTAATTTACTGGTGATTGCCTTTCTTGGAGAGGGTATAGACATAATTATTTGGTCTGGTGCCAGCGGATGGAACAATGGCAAACAGTGCCTGGGCTTCCATCTTTCTAGCTGCTCATTCACAATACTTGTATTTCGAGGAATTAGACCACAGACCACTCCTAACAAGATGCACACCTTACAAAAAAAAAAGAAAAGGGCTATTTCGATATGATAGAAACCTGGACAAGGATAAAGAAGCCAAAGAAGTCATAGCAAAATCTTGGAAATCAGTTGCAAAGAGAATCGCTGAATGCCGTAAGGAAATAAGCTGCTGGCAGAGAGCAAAAAGACAGAACAGCCAGAAGGTAATAGAGGAGAAAAAAGCTGAACTAGACCAACTCATGTCTGATCCGCAGCCTCAGGAAACTAGAATATACTCTCAATTTAGAACTCAAGAGAGCTTACCAAGAGGAAGAGAGCTTCTAGAGACAGAGGAGTAAAACTCTATGGCTTCAACTAGACGAAAAAAACTCCAGTTTTTTTCCACGCAGTGACCCGAACTAGAAGAGCAATAAATCGACTCTCTGTAATAGAGAATGACTCTGGCCAAGCCTTCTACAAAGAAGAAGAAATTACTGAAGTCATCTCAGAGTATTTCACAGAGCTATTTACTCAAAAGAAAGAGACTAGAATGGAGATTGTCAACGAAGCATTGCAGCCAATGATATCAGATGAAGATAATCAACGACACACGTGTAAGGTAACTGAAGATGAAATTAGAGAAGCCACCTTTGCTATTCATCTAGATAAAGCCCTTGGGCCAGATGGCTTTTCGGCAGGATTCTTCCAATCAAACTGGCCAGAAATCAAGACAAAATTAGTTTCTAAAATCAAAAATTTCTTTGAAAATGGAAGACTACCAAAGGGGATCAACAATACACATATCAAACTGATTCCAAAGATCCACAACCCAAGAAAGTGGCAGATTATCGCCCCATAGCTCTCTGCAATGTGCAGTACAAGATTATCTCAAAAATCCTAACTAAAAGACTTCAACCAATACTAGAGGCTTTAATTCCAGAGAACCAATCAGCTTTTACACCAGGTAGAGCTATCTCTAACAATGTATTAATAACTCATGAGGCTCTACATCTCCTAAAGACTTCAACAACAAAAAAACATACGTCTATGGCTATAAAAACTGACATGAGTAAAGCATGTGACCGAGTGGAGTAGGACTTTATCAAGCTAGTTCTCCTAAGACTAGGTTTCAATGCAAAGTGGACGAATTGGATGATGGAATGCATTACTTCGGTTTCGTATGCATTTTTGATTAATGGGACAGCTAGAGGAGAGATTGTACCTACTCGAAAAATCCACCAAGGTGATCCCCTCTCTCTGTATATATTTATCCTTTGCAGCTTCGTCTTGTCAGGTTTGTGTAATACTGCCATGAGAGATGGATCGCTGAAAGGTATAAACTTCGCAAAACAAGGTCCAAGCATAAATCATCTCTTATTCGCAGATGATACTATGTTTTTCTGCAAAACAAACAGGAAAATTGTCAGCAAATTGATCCATATTTTAACCAAGTACGAGAAGGCATTAGGCCAGACCATTAACAAGTTGAAATCGGGTATCATTTTTGCAAACAAAACACCTCAAGAAATCCAAGACAGAATCAAATCAGAGCTGAATATTCAAAAAACAGGAGATATGAGGAAATACTTGGGCCTTTCGGAACTATTTGGGTGGGAAAAACGAGACTTATTCACATCCATTGTTGAGAAGATCAAACAGCGAGCAAAAAACTGGGCTAACAAGCGGTTCTCTGCAGCGGGGAAGTTGGTGATGCTCAAATCAGTACTCTCAGCCATACCTACATATGCAATGAGTTGTTTTAAGCTCCATGTGAGTTTAATCAATAGAATACAATATGCTCTAGTCAGATTCTGGTGGGACTCTAACAATGGAAAAAACAAAATATCCTTGAAATCGTGGAGATCAATGGCACAAAGCAAGGCTAGAGGTGGACTCGGGTTCAGAGATATCAAAGCATTTAATGCGGCCCTACTTGCAAAACAGAGCTGGTGAGCGTTAACCAAACCCAGTTGCCTTCTAGCTAAAGTATACAGAGGAAAGTACATGAAAGATTCAACTTTTCTAGACTGCAAATTAAGCAACAATGCTTCACATGGTTGGAGAGTGATATGAACCTAGGAAGCAACAAGGACGATGGAAATAGACATGAGTCTGAGGAGGAGCTTGGAGATGATTATGGAGCTATCAAGACAATGGAGATGCCAACCGGACCAATAACCAGAGCCAAAGGCAAGCAACTTAACCGAGTGGTAGCTGAATTGACGAAGCCAGATCAAGAAGCAGAAGCACAAGTCCACAATGCCTTGGTTTTGATTCAAGCTTGTGAAGAGGTATAAATGGGCTTATGATCCATTAGTACTCTTTTTCCTTCACTTGTCTTTTGTCCCATTGGGTTTTGGCAAGTAAGGTTTTAATGAGGCTTTTGGGTCATAATTAGACAAGAGAACCCATTTATACTTATATCTATTTTGGTCCATTTATGTTTTTGGCCTTTTTACTTTTACAGCAACCCTAGCTATTTAAAGTCTTGTAAACTCTTTCTTTCAAGCCAACTATCTTCTACCTTCATACAACTCTTCTAGATAGTTCATTAGTTAGGAAACTAACTCGTTCTTCCTTTAGGTCCAAAAATCCTTCAAGGGAGGAACCCAGTTGTTCAAGAGAATCCCAGAACTCTTGAACTTAAGCAATTCAATCCACCACGTAAACAGAATACACTTTCACCTGCGTTCAAATTCCAACTCAGCCTTCTCACTCGCCGTCAGCTCGAGTCGAATTTCACCAGCATTCGCTTCAACCTTCTTCACCCTTTGTTCAAAATTGGACTCAGCCTCCAACTCGGCCTCCACACTCGCCGCCAGCCCGAGTCACTTCCTAAAACTTCTGAAACTTGACTCTTCAACTCCTCAGCTTCAGTAACTCAATCCTTACACGCAAGGGGGACGCATCATGTGGTATCCGAGCGAGAATTGAAAGTTGAGTTTCTCAATCCTTAGATCTATTTGTTATCAAGCTTGTTTTCAAATTTCTGCAGCATATTCAAACACAGAAAGTGACCTTTCATGTCCATGTCTGAAATTTTCCTTAAGGCTTGTTGAATAATTGAATATAGTTAGTGATTGTTCGTATTCTCATAGATTTATGATAATCTCCATAAGAACAGACTACTGGTAACTTCCTATTTGTTGCTTCCAGGAAAATGTCTGAAGAAGATGCAGAAGCAAGTAACAAAGCCAACAATAAGCTCTTAATTGAAGCTATGACTGCAAGGTTTGATAGCATGATGACTACTCAAATCACTGTGCTTAGAGAAGAGCTCAAGCCTCCATCTGATGCTGAACCAAGAAGAGAAAACACAGCACAACGTTTTAGAAGAGGAGGAATGGCTTATTCGAATCAATCTGAGCATGGTGACGAGGATGAAACTGACTATTATGGGCACAATAGTGATCGTTCCCACCGTATTAACAGAAGCCAGAGGCAACAATGTGCAACCACAGATCAAAGAACCAATAACCTCAATGGTCTCAAGCTTAAAATTCCACCATTCCATGGAAAGAATGATCCAGATACATATTTGGAATGGGAAAAGAAGATTGAGCTGGTGTTTGATTGTCAATATTATACAGATGAGAGCAAGGTGAAGCTAGCTGCAACTGAATTCTATGACTATGCTCTTAGTTGGTGGGATCAGCTAGTCACCACCAGAAGGTGCAATGGTGAACTCCCAATCAGAAGTTGGAGACGCATAAAAATTCTTCTAAGGAAACGGTTTATTCCAGGACATTACCAAAGAGAATTGCATCAATGACTGAGGAGACTAACGCAAGGTAGTAAGTCTGTGGAGGAATACTTTCAGGAGATGGAAACATTGATGCTGCGAGCTGATATCTCAGAGGATAGAGAAGCAACAATGGCAAGGTTTCTAGGAGGTTTAAACAGAGAAATTCAGAATTAGGTTGAGATGCAGCATTATGTGGACCTTGACGAAATGTTACACAAGGCAACTCTTATTGAGCAACAACTTACAAGGAGAAGCAAAACGAGATCTGGTTTTGGTAATCAACAAGGTGCAAAACATGAGTACAAAAGAGAAGATAAGTTTCAGTTTCCTAAATCTTTCAAGCCATCTACTATGGCCAAAGAGGTTACCTCCACGAGCTCTAAGGGTAACGAGGTTGCAGAAATTGTTGTCAAACCAAGAGCAGCTCATTCCAGAGATGTCACTTGTTTTAAATGCTATGGTCGTGGTCATTATACTAATGAATGCTCCAATACTCGAGTAATGTTACTTCTAGATAATGGTGAATATGAATCAGCTGATGAGGAAGAATCTATAAAGTAAAGTGAAGAGTATCTAGTCCAAGGAAACATTATAGTTGCTACAAGAACTCTCAGCCTGCAGTCTAAACCCATGGAAGAAGTTCAAAGAGAAAATTTATTCCACACACGATGCTTAGTGAATGGTAAAGTATGTAGTCTCATCATCGATGGAGGTAGCTGCACCAATGTGAAAGGGGAAATGAAGGTGTAGAATCAGGTGTTAGTCTCACTATCTATTGGCAAGTATGAGGATGAAATACTATGTGAAGTGCTACCTATGGAGGCAGGACACATACTTCTTGGGCGTCCTTGGCAATCTGATCACAAAGCAATTCATGATAAATACACAAATCGCCATTCCTTTGTGTTCAAAGGCAGAAAAATCATTCTGGTTCCCTTAACTCCTAATGAAGTCTATCAGGACCAACAAAGGCTCAAGAACAATCAGGATACTAGTAGAAAGAAGTCCAACTTCTTAGCTCATCATAGTGAAGTTAAGAGTGTTATGGCTGCAGAGAAATTGGTTCTCTTATTTGTTTATAAGGAATCACTTAGCACTATGACTGACCTAACACCGGTAATACCGAGTGCAATGCTTAAACTTTTGCAAGATTTTGCTGACGTATTCCCAGAAGAAACTCCCAAAGGGTTACCACCTATACGAGGGATTGAGCATTAGATTGACTTTGTTCCAGGGTCTACACTTCCAAATTGACCAGCCTATAGAACGAATCCCGCAAAAACAATGGAACTCCAAAAACAGGTTGATGAGCTCATGGATAAAGGCTTCATTCGTGAAAGTATGAGCCCTTGTGTTATGGCTGTACTCCTTGTTCCCAAAAAGGATGGTAGCTGGCACATGTGTGTGGATTGCCGAGCTATCAACACCATAATGGTTAAGTATCGCCATCCTATCCCTAGACTTGATGATATACTTGATGAACTGCATTGCTCAATTATCTTTTCTAAGATAGATTTAAAGAGTGGCTATCATCAAATTAGGATGAAGGAAGGAGACGAATGGAAAACAGCTTTTAAAACTAAGCATGTTCTCTATAAGTGGTTGGTTATGCCATTTGGTCTCACTAATGCCTCTAGTACTTTCATGAGATTGATGAATCATGTTCTTAGAGCTTATATTGGTGTCTTTGTGGTAGTTTATTTTGATGACATCCTGATCTATAGTAAGAACTTGATTGATCATTTTGAGCATGTTTGTTGTGTGCTAGAGGTGCTTAGGAAGGAAAGATTGTTTGCTAACTTTAAGAAGTGTTCCTTTTGTATAGATAACCTTGTCTTTTTAGGCTTTGTGGTTAGTTCAGATGTCATTAAAGTCGATGAAGAAAAGATTAAGGCGATAAAAGAATGGCCTAGTCCTACTACCGTTGGAGAAGTGAGAAGCTTCCATGGACTTGCAGGTTTTTATAGGTGGTTTGTAAAGGATGTCAGTACCATTGCTGCACCACTCACAGAAGTTATCAAGAAGGATGTCGGCTTCAAATGGGAACAACCACAAGAGGAGGCATTTCAGAACTTAAAGGATAAACTTATTAATGCACCAATTCTTGTTCTTCCAGATTTTACTAAAATTTTTGAGATTGAGTGTGATGCCTCAGGAATACGGATTAGAGCTGTCGTCATGCAAGATAAGAAGCCAATTGCATATTTTAGTGAAAAGCTAAGTGGATCGACCTTGAATTATCCTACTTATGACAAAGAACTTTATGCTTTTGTCCGCTCGCTTCAGCAATGGCAACACTATCTATGGCCAAAAGAGTTTGTTATTCACACCGATCACCAATCACTCAAGCACTTAAGAGGACATCAGAAGCTTAATAAGATACATGCTTGATGTGTAGAGTTCATTGAGACTTTCCCTTATGTCATTAAGTACAAAAAAGGTAAGGAGAATGTTGTAGTTGATGCCCTTTCTCGAAGGTACACTCTTCTCTCCACTTTGGTAACTAAATTGCTTGGGTTTGAGCACTTAAAAGAGCTCTATGCAGGTGATATTGATTTCAAAAAGGTCTTTACTCACAGTAGGAAGTTTGCTTGGGGCAAATATTTTCAGCATGATGGTTTCCTATTCTTTGATAATCGTCTTTGTATTCCTAATGGTTCTGTTCGAGATCTTTTAGTCAGGGAAGCTCATCGAGGAGTTCTGATGGGTCACTTTGGCTATGCTAAGACACTTAAGGTGGTGACAGAACATTTCTATTGGCCTCATCTAAACGTGATGTTGAGAGGATTTGTTCAAGATGTGTAGCTTGCAAATATGCCAAATCTAAGGTTCATCCAAGTGGTTTGTATACTCCTTTACCCATTCCTACTCACCCTTGGACTGATATTTCTATGGATTTCATAGTAGGTTTTCCTAGAACTCGAGCTGGAAAGGATTCTATCTTTGTAGTTGTAGACAGGCCCATTTTCTTGCTTGTCATAAGACTGATGATGCATCTCATATAGCTGCCTTGTTCTTTAAGGAGATTGTTAGACTTCATTGCATGCCTAGGACCATTGTATCTGATAGAGACACTAAGTTTCTTAGCCATTTTTGGAGAACTGTTTGGTCAAAATTAGGAACTAAGCTAGTGTTCACAACTACATGTTATCCTCAAACTGATGGTCAGACTGAGGTAGTCAATAGAACCTTAGGTACTCTTCTGCGTGCTTTGATTAAAAAGAATATTCGCACTTGGGAAGATTGTTTACCTCATGTTGAGTTTGCATATAACCATGCCATTCATTCTGCATCTAAATACTCACCTTTTAAAATTGTTTATGGTTTTAATCCTTTGTCTCCTCTGGATTTAACCCCTTTACCTTTGAGTGAAAGAGTCAGCTTAGATGGAAAGAAGAAGGCTGAGCTTGTTAAACAGATTCATGCAAAGGCTCGTGAGAACATAGAAAAGTGGACACAACAATATGCTAACCAAGCTAACAAAGGAATGCGCCAAGTGGTATTTGAAGTCGGTGATCAAGTTTGGTTGCATTTGCGCAAGGAAAGATTCCCAGCTGAGAGGAAGTCCACACTAATGCCCAGAATTGATGGACCATTCACAATCACTAAGAAGATCAATGACAACGCCTATCAACTTGATCTTCAAGGTAAGTATGATGTTAGTTCCAGCTTCAATGTGTCTGACTTGATTCCTTTTGTTGCAGATGATCCAGATTTAAGGACAAATCCTTTTCAAGAAGGAGGGGATGATATGAACCTAGGAAGCAACAAGGATGATGGAAATGGACATGAGTCTAAGGAGGAGCTTGGAGATGATTATGGAGCTGTCAAGATAATGGAGATGCCAACCGAACCAATAACTAGAGCCAAAGCCAAGCAACTTAACCGAGTGGTAGCTGAATTGACGAAGCCAAATCAAGAAGTAGAAGCACAAGTCCACAATGCCTTGGTTTCGATTCAAGCTTGTGAAGAGGTATAAATGGGCTTGTGATCCATTAGTATTCTTTTTCCTTCACTTGTCTTTTGTCCCATTGGGTTTTGGTAAGTAAGGTTTTAATGAGGCTTTTGGGTCTCAATTAGACAAGAGAACTCATTTATACTTATATCTATTTGGCCCATTTATGTTTTAGGCCTTTCTACTTTTACAGCAACCTTAGCTATTTAAAGTCTTGTAAACTCTTTCTTTCAAGCCAACTATCTTCTACCTTCATATAACTCTTCTAGATAGTTCATTAGTTGGGAAACCAACTCGTTCTTCCTTTAGGTCCAGCTGTTCGAGAGAATCCCAGAACTCTTGACCTTAAGCAATTCAATCCACCACGTTAACAGAATACACTTTCACCTTCGTTCAAATTCCAACTCGGCCTCCCCACTCGCCGTCGGCCCGAGTCGAATTTCACTAGCATTCGCTTCAACCTTCTTCACCCTTGATTCAAAATCAGACTCGGCCCACCAACTCGGCCTCCACACTCGCCGCCAGCCCGAGTCACTTCCTAAAACTTCTGAAACTTGACTCTTCAACTCCTCAGCTTCAGTAACTCGATCCTTACACCTAAGGGGGAAGCATCAAAGAGGTATAATTATTGGAAGAGACATACTCAAACAAAAATTGGGGAAAGGCATTGGAGACGGAAAGACTACCAAAGTCTGGATGGACCCGTGGCTTTCAATGTCGGAACCAGTGTATCCGCAGGGACCTGCAACAGAAAATCAAATCAATTTGTTGGTCAGTGATCTGTTTGTACAAGGCACAACGAATTAGAATATAGATCTAATTAAAGAAATCCTTCCAGCATACGAACAAGATATTACATGTATAAAACCAAGCAAGCTAGGAGGAGAAGACAAATATCTATGGCTTGGGTCAAAACGGTGTCTACTCTATGAAATCAGGATATCACTCAGCAATTAACACTATGGAAACTGTTCCTTTGACTCTGATCTCTTATTTCAAATGGAACTCAGAAATCTGGAACCTAAAAGTCTCTTTAAAAATCAAAATGGCACTATGGAAGATGTTAAACGAAGCTTTGCCTACATGAGCCAACTTAGTACAGCGCCACATACCCACTTCAGGGAATTGCATCCGGTGTGGCAATGTGGAAACCTCAACTCATATCTTCATAGAATGCGCTTACGCTAATGAGGTTTGGACTCCAGCACCATTGGCTCTAGACCCAGAATGGCTAACATCCCTATCTTTGAGAGAATTAATTGAGAAAGGAAACCACATACCTGCTCTCCCACTAGCGGGAGCAACGCCGGGACCTTTGGTACCATGGATTCTATGGGCACTATGGACCTCACGCAATAATCTCATCTTTAATGACATGAAGTTTTCACCAGATGAAGTAATCACTAAAGCAATCAGGGAGGCTAGGGAATGGAATCAAGCACATGTGATGGATTCTCATGATCTTTCTAGGAAGAACACGAACACATCCCTCATTGATATATCTGATGTTCCCTAAGGCTTTTGTGATGGAGCATGGAAAGAAAGCAAAATTGCAGGTACTGGATGGGTAATTAAAGGAAGATGAAGAGAGCTAAATCTCAAAGGAAACCAACAGTACTTCCCGGTACTATCACCACTAATGGCCGAATGATTAGCCATGAGGAGTCTCTTGATGCAAGCGAAGGAGAAGGGACTGCAACAGATCATCATCAAATCGGATTCAACTTCTCTCGTCTCGGCAGTAAACAATCGAGACCCACAAAGTGAGATTCATGGAATAGTCTTCGATATTTTGGAATCAGCTAAGACCACCATTATTGGTGGTCTCTAAGAGGGATTCTAAGCTAAAAATATTAATAAAATAATAAAATGTGAAGAAACCCAAAGAGAAAGTTTCTTAAATAAGAAACTTTGAGATGGGTTTTTTGACACGTGTCAACACGTGATTGGAGAATCTTTTTTTAAAAAAAAAATTAATATTATAATTGTATAAGGGTTTCTTAGGAGAAACCCTTGATAATGTTGCTCTAAGAGTTTTACTTGCATTTCGTTCCTCCATGTGGAAAGAGAAAGGAATAAATTTGCTAATGAGTTGGCCAAAGAAGCTTTATTGTACCCCAATAACTTTATCTTTAATTAATGAAGGCTCAAAGCCATTTGACGACCAAAAAAAAAAAAAAGAATCAATTACCCATCTAGTTGGTTAATTTTAAATTTATGATCGATACATCATTTGGTCCGGAAAATTCCAAAACATGTTGCCTTGGTTGAAAGTATTTTATCTATTTTAAATGTATATAATAGAATTTTCAATGTCTTAATGATATTGGGGTTACTTAATAAAATTTTTAGGAAACTAAATTTTAAGTTGGCTACAATACAGTGCCGGTTTTGAACATAAGCTAGTGGAACAAATGTTCAAGGTCCACAATTTTTGAAAAAAATTTGGGGTCCATTTTTAGTAAAAAATCTGTATCATTTTTTAAATTAGTGGACCAATTTGTTTAAATATTTTTATAGTTTTCTACATTAAAGGGTTTATTTTTTATTCGGCAAAAGTATTTTATCTTCTTTCTCTGCAAAACCTATCGCCTCTTTTTCTTTCTCTCGATCTTGAGGACTTAATTCTTTAATCTTCTTTCCCTGTCAAATCCTAATTCTTTAATCTTCGTTCTCCAATCCTAAACTATCTCGCTACAATACAAGAGTAATGACTTCTTCCTTATTTTTATTTAGTTTTGTTGATGAATATTTTATTTGTATTAATAATCGTTGAACTTGCTACATGTGTTTTCCTTTAATCAATTCTTGTTCAATATTCTTATATTCATTTCATCATATCCATGTTTTATTTTCTAAATTTGACTTTATCTCTCTTATTAGTGGTTTAGGATTGTTTGTGATTGAATTTTATTTGCTTATGTTTGATTTTGTGCTTTTTTGTGTTTTAAGGATAAATATTAATATGTATAAGAAGCAAAAAACTAGATCTGAGAAAAGAAAAGAGAAAGCAAAAAGCAATTTATCAATTCTCAAAAAGAAGCAACAGATTGTATAAACATCTTGTGAAATTAAAAAGTATTTATTAGTGTTAACTAAAAGGCCAAATTTTTTTTTTAGCACAAGAACATTAAATTTGTCGAGCCGGCACTGAATAAATGCTAATTTAAGAGGATATATTTTGGTCATATAGTTAAATGTTATGTTGAAATATAAATTGAGTTTGAAATATAAATCCATTTTTGTTAATCGAAATGATGATAAGAAAGATGGTCGATTGATAAGAGTATATAAACTCTGAGTCAAGCCAAGGCGTTTTATGTTATAAGTAATTGAAAATATTAGTTTATTAACTAATTGTTGTAGAATCAATTTCTTGTTAAAGCCGGAGTAGAGCAAATGTTGTTGTGAATAATTTCGTAAAGCTGTTGTATTAAGTCCTAATAATGCTGTCTCATTATCATTATCAGTACTATATTTTTAAAGTGTTGTTAGTTTTTAAGGTTTGGTCTTTTATATAGATACACTTGGTAATAAAATAAAATAAACCCTAAATCGAGAGAATCAATCTCTCTCTTTTAGAAAGAGAGTCGTTTTTGAAGTAAGCAAATTCACGATTAAAAACAAAAATTGTTAATGTATCTTATCTGATATTTTTTAAAAAACCATATCATTATCGGATGACAAAAAAAAATCATTATCTAATTCATTAATAAAATAAATAAATAAATCACAATACATATTAAATCGGATAATAATAAATAGAGTTTTAGTAACAAAAAAATAAAAATAAATATTTAGTCATATTTATCTCAAATCTAATGGGCCTACTTTCCACCAAAAAAAATCTAATAGGCCTACTAAATAAATGTTAAGATTCCCAGTATCAATCATAGAGCTCAAAATCAAATACAAATGATATAATAATCACATGTAACTAAATTTTCTTGGGCAGGTGAGAGGAATCAAATACATGTTCAATGTCGTCTGGACAGAGCTTTAGTTAACTCCGATTGGCTCACGACTTTTGCTTCTTCACATTATGTTTATTTGGAGCATATTGGCTCTCACCGTCCTATTCTCTTTCACTTAGCTTCCACTCCTTTTGGTCGTACACGGCAATTTCTCTATGATAACCGATGGCGAAAGAAACCGGCTGTACGGGAGGTTATTGCTCGCACGTGTAGTCAGTCTAGTGCGGGAAAATCGTGCTTAGAATGTTTGCTGATTGCCGCTCTGCTCTCTTTCATTGGAAGAAGAATGTTGATCATAATTCCTTCCATCATATTCAGAAGATAAAGGCTAAAATTGAAGTTGCGGGGTTATCATCTCCTCCTGACCGTTTGGCTCTTCGATCTCTTAAGTCCGAACTTACTGAAGCTTATCATGAAGAGGAAATATATTGGTAGAATCGTAGTAAGGAGCAATGGCTCAAAGATGGTGATAGAAACACGAAATTTTTTCAGTATAGTGTTTGAAATTGAAGAGCTCAAAATTCTATTGCGGTTTTGGTGGATGAGCATGCATCGAACAAATTTCAGAGGGATCTAAAGGTAACATTCTGTGGAATATTTTCGGTCTCTCTTTTCTTCCACGAGCCCTTCTTCGTTCTCGTCTCTCCTCGATGGTATGGTTCCTCGAGTCTCTTCATCTATGAACGAAGCTCTTACTCGTGTGGTGTCTCCGGATGAAATTCGAGATGCTGCTTTTGATATTCATTCTACTAAAGCCCCTGGGGCGGATGGGATGAACGGTGCTTTTTTCCAGGATTATTGGGATATAATTGGTCCACAAGTTATCGAAGAAGTGCAACAGTTTTTTGTTTCCGGCTATATGCCTCAAGACTGGAATTATACGCAAATCTGCCTTATTTCGAAGATTTCCAATCCTAACCAGATGAGTGACTTACGTCCCATTAGTCTTTGCTTTGTGATTTATAAGATCATCTCTCGTGTTTTATGCAAACGTTTGAAACAGTTTCTTCCAGAATTAATTTCTGAATCTTAAGGGGCTTTTGTCTCCAGGAGACTAATTTCCGATAACATCCTTATTGCTCATGAGATGGTGCATGCTCTTAAGACTAACCCCCGATGTTCTAACAATTTTATGGCAATTAAGACTGATATGTCTAAAGCCTATAATCGGGTTAAATGGGATTTTCTTGAAGCTCTTTTCAAGAAACTTGGTTTTGCCGATAGATGGGTAAGTTGGATTATGACTTGCATCCGGTCGGTTACTTATTCGGTAATTGTCAACAGTAGGTGTTATGGTTTGATTCTTCTTGAACGTGGCTTACGACAAAGCGATCCTCTTTCTCCTTTTATATTCATCTTATGCGCTGAAGCTTTGTCTCATATTATGCAAAAAACAGAGGATGAAGGTCGAATTTTGGGTTTACGTTTATCAGCCTCTTGTCCGTCTGTCCAGAAGCTTTTCTTTGCTGATGATAGTCTCTTTCTATGTCGTGCTACCCTCTATGAGAATACTGAGCTCCTCCGATGTCTTCGGTTATATGGGGAGGCTTCCGGGCAAGTGATTAACTTTCATAAGTCAGCTATTACTTTTGGGGACAAACTAGACCCTATTATCTCAAGGCTATAGTGTTCTCTTACGGGTATTGATCAAGAAGGTGGTTAGGGACATTATTTGGGTTTGCCTGAATGATTTAGTGGTTCTAAACGTCAACTATTGTCCTTTATTACCGAAAGATTAAGCTCTCGTATGAACAGCTGGTTTGCAAAGACGTTGTCTCTGGATGGTAAAGAGATTTTGATCAAGTCTGTTGCTTCTGCTCTCCCAGTGTATGCCATGTCTTGCTTTAAACTCTCTAAGTTTCAATGTAAGCAAATTACAAGTGCTATTACATCCTTTTAGTGGAATACTTGTGCCGACCGTAAAAAGCTGCATTGGTTATCTTGGGAGAAATTATGCAAGTCAAAAGAGAATGGAAGCTTAGGTTTTCAGGATGTTGAACTTTTTAATCAAAGTCTTTTAGCTAAACAAGCTTGGAAAGTTCTTCAGGAACCCCATTCTCTACTTAGTAGAATTTATAAAGCTCGATATTTTGCTACTAAAGAATTTTTGAAAGCTTCAACAGGAATACGTCCCTCTTATGCATGGCGTAGCATCTTGTTTGGGCGAACACTTCTTGAGAAAGGTATAGTTCGTAACATTGGTGATGGGTCTGATACGAAGATTTGGTGTGATAACTGGGTCTTTGATGAACATCCCCGCACTCCTTTGGTCGGTAATACGACACCCTCTCTTGATCATTTAGTCTCGGAGTTGATTGATTCTCACAGTACTTGGAACATGGATAAGTTATATGCTTTTTTCCCGGCTTCTGAAGTTGTTCGTATATCCTTTTATCCTCCTTGCTTGGGTGAGAAAGATAGTTGGTATTGGGCTTTTACCAAGAATGGAATGTACTCGGTTCGTAGTGGCTCTTGGTTGGCCTCTTCGTTAAAAGAATCTTCTCTTTCTCTCTCAGCTCTAGAAGTCCGACGAAATGGTATATTATCTCGGGTTTGGAAGCTTAAAACTCAACCGAAAATTCGGATGTTTTTTTGGCGTTTCCTCTCGGGTGCTCTTGTTGTTGCCACATGTCTTCAACGTCATGGGATTTCTACAGATTCTTCTTGTCGAGTCTATCATAATTCATCGGAAACAATTGCTCATGTATTAATTGAATGTACCTTCGCTAGCCAAGTTTGGAATAAGGTTCAGATCCTACCGTTGGCTTCATTGCATGGTCGTTCCATTGAAGACTATATTGAAGTTGTGTTTAGTCTTATTGATGCTAACAATAACTTTGATCTTTATCGACGAGCCTTACCTCGGTTAATATGGAACGTCTGGAAGCAACACAATGCCCATATTTTTGTTGCACAGATGAATGATATTGATGTTCTTATTGCACAATCCTTGGATGAAACTGAAACATGGATTTCTTTGTATCGGAAATCTTCTCCTATGGCTTCATCATCTCGGCGTTCGTTAACATCCTCGAGGTTTTGGCGAAAACCTCCTCCGGGGGTTGTCAAATGTAATGTTTCTGTTTCTTGGCCAAATTCTCAGGTTTTATATGGTGGTTTCTGGATTATTCGAGATTTCTTAGGACTGACATTACACCATGCTCGGGATGCTTTCGTTCCTACATCATCTCGCCTGGATGCCGACCTCTGTGGCTCTCTTTGGGCTATTTGTAGTGTAGCTGAGCTGCAATATAAGGTGGTTGAGTTTTGTTTAGGTTCTCAACAGGTTGTGGACATGATCCTTCAACCCCATGCTTGGCCTAAACATCGTGCTCTACTGCATAAGATCGAACACTTTCTCCGGATGTTCTTTTCCTGGAAAGTTTCCTTTGCTCCTCCTTCATCTAACTCTGCTGCAAAACACATTGCTTCAAGTGTGACAAGGGATCATCGGCTCACTTCTTATGTTGCTGCTGGTTCCCCTTCGTGGCTCTCCGCTTTGTTGGAGCAAGATCAGTTCTGATAACTTTTTCCGTTTATCTTTTGTTATGTTTCTTTCTTGTTTTATGTTTTCTTTTCTTCCTTGTTTTCTATTCCGAACTCTTGGTTCTCGCTAAAAAGCGAATTAAAAAAAATTAAAATTTTCTTATTACGTTCTTGAATATATAGTAATTACATGTATGAATTACACAAAGATATTTGAATTATATATATAGAATCGTTTTAAGAGTTCTTTTATTTTTTGATAAACCAAAATTACGAGGTCCTCTCTTTTTTTTTTTGTTAACTGAGGGACCCTTTTCTTTCTCTATGTATTATGTGTCTGAAATTTTACATATATATTTTATCTAAATTGATGAAACTATTGATATTGGAACTAGCGCCCAATTTTGTTATCTTATTAGAATGATTTCAAATATCCAGAATATGATTAAACAAAATATTAGCCTTTTCAAATATTTTAGAGTACTTTAAATAGAATTTTATCAAAACAGGCATTGCCTACAAAAAATTAAAAAAAAGGAATTGAGTACACAACGGTATATGTAAACCAGAAACGTTAGTGGGAAAAAAATAAACAGCGATCACAAGAATTATAAAGTCATTAAACATAGTAGCAGAGTGTTGGTGGAGTACTGATAGGCAAATTTATAAACTTGATTTCAAGCATCCATTATTATAGCAATAAACTTGTATTCGTTGTTTATAGAAAATGAAATTACAAAGAAACGTAAAACGTGACAAAGACGACATGAATAAGTAAGTTAAACGGAAACCAACGAAAATTTGAATTTCTTTGACAAATGCAGCAGTAATTCTCTACCCATGCATCGAACGGTCTACTTTCAGCATCTTAACAACATTAGCAGTAGTAACACTTCTACAATTTCCGATTTCTAAAGAACATCATCATCTGGACCGGTGATACTTTCAAACTCCACCAACTAAAGTCTCAGAGGTTGATACAAAAAAGGAACCACAACTCATCATTAATTGTTAGCCTATATAGCACATTGTGAATAAGTCTACCAGAGAAGGAACATTGCCGAATAGGGAGAAAAAACAATGGCTGGAAAAAAGATGAAAAAAGGCCTTCAACTCCGATGATCCTTACAAGATTTCCAGAATATCAATGAGGTACTGTATTTTTCTATAGGAACTGAGCCTTGCTTGCTTTGGGTACAAATGGAAGGGAAACAACAGTTTAGGTAAGGACTCCTGAGACCCATATGAATGAATACAAAGGAGGGACGTTAAAAGAAAACAAGGTCAGGAAAAAGCAAATAAACAAGAACTATGTACGTAATTAATACTACTTCGAAAATAACAACACATATCCACATAGATACACCAAAGGCTTACGAATACAATACAATAAAATCTAGGAGAGGGTAAAGGACATCTACAAAAGTCATAACAAAACATAGATCAAAAAAAGCATGAAAAGAAAATTTGATAGATGGCAATTTAAAACTGAAAAAACAAGGAGAGGAACAACATTAGTGAGGAAAATTAAGAAAAAATAAACACTTCAGATAGGAAGACATAAACATAAACACTTCAGATAGGAAGCCATAAACATAGAAAGAAAGATTGAGAAACAACATCTGCAAAAGTAAAGTTCAATACACAGTAGAAATTCAAGGAGTGATGGGTAAAAGAAAGACGCACCAAATTGCAAAATTAGAGTAAGTTACCAACAAATGTGCAATAAGAAAACAATAGAGACCACAAACAAAGTGACGGTAAGTTCAATCCAAAGAGACATGGCGAGGAACATTAACACAAAGAAGAATGAAAAATTAGAAAATTACTACACAATATAGCAAAAAAAGGAAAATAAACCAGCAATAATAAAGGAGACCAACGATAAAATTTCAGCTAACCAGAGAAAACAATTTAAACCCAGTACAGAAGCGCGAGAAGAAAGATTCTTATACTAGAGAAACTAAAACTAAAACCAGAGAAATGAAGCACATCAGAAACTCTGAAATCAAACTAACCTTGCAATCGAACGAGAGTTCCATTATCACCTTCTTCAGAACCTCCCTTCATAGATGATGAGCTTTGCCGGTCAAAGTTCCTTTCCGACATTACAACAAACAAAAATCCCCTACATCAACTCGTTTTCACCTTCGCAAACGAACCCTACCAACAACTACACATTTCCCTTTCTCAATATCGTCAAGATTTCTAGACCTCCGCCTCTCCATCTTTGCCAGAATTATCAGAAGAAGACGAGTCTACCTTGAATGGCGCAGTCTTCTACTTTCGGCCACTCCACGTCTGGACCATCAGATTATTACGAGGACGACCTTGATTTCGATTTCGAGAGGAAAATGGCTTCTATTGTAAGGTCTCCGTCAATATACAGTCTCATCTACAACTCTCACGTGAGAGAAAAAAAAAAAGGAAAAAAAACCTTAAGTAGGATAACGAAGATGACAAAGAGAAGAAAGGGTAATATCGTCTTTTTAATCGAAAGGAGTACCTCCTATTTATAAGAAGTGCCTTCTAATGCATATTCTTATGATATTGAAAATTTTGAATGTTTTTTTCTGTAAATAACTCTACTTTAAATTTTAAATAGGATAGTACCAGCACTACATTGCAGGTTTTTAAAAATAATTTTTTGTGAAATTGATGTGAATGTTAAAATTTGAGAAGGTATTGAGAGGTTAAAAAGTGGAAAGAAAAAAAATATCAACATTATAGTTACCGAAGATACAGTAGTGAAATCATTAGCTTTCTTCTCTACCATCATCATCTGCTAACAAATCCAAATATAATCAGTTTTATAGCTTGATCGGTCATTCGATTAGAGTCCATGATCCTCACAGTTGTTTAATTGTATTCGCATTGGCTTATTTCCTTAGTTTCTTCATTGCCTACTTCTTCTTCTTCTCCATTTTTATATTCTTCTACTTCATCACTCTCACTTTGCTTCATCACTCTCACTTTCCACAGCTAGTTTAGGCTTTGGAGGAGGTGCAAAATTTTTGGTGTATCTTTCCTTGAACTTGATGCCATGTCGCTTGTACCAATACCCTCAAGCTCTTTTGGTATAGTCTATTTTGTTTAACTTGTTTGATCTCTATCAAAGTAAAGCGAGATAATTAATTCATTGAATATTTAAAAATCAACTATTTCATCCAAGATACTAATAAATCACAACCATCAATAAATTTATTTGTGTTATGATTTTCACAAGCCGAACTAAGAATTGTTTTAAATAACTATCGATCTCAACAATAAAATGGACAAGTTTTAAAAATATAAAAAGACATCATAGTCATTAAGAATAGTAGATGAAAATTATGAATTGAATGTCTTAAGTCTTCTCGTTTTTAACTTTTGATTCTGTTTTTTATATGAACATAGAATCAATTTATTTTATTTTTTTGTCAAAGATAATCAATTTATTATATACTGAAATTTCTGCATCACTTTTAGCGGTTAAAACTATAACAGAAAAGAAATCAAAACAGAGACACGGTATGAAATATGCCAAATGAATTCTCTGAAATAACAAATTACATGTACCGAAATAGAAATCCTCATATTAAGTGTCACAGATAACAAATTCATCCTCAACTTCATTCAAGCAAAAACTTACACATGTGATGTTTGAATACTCAGAATCTGAACAAAAAAATATAACACATTTTGCAACAAAAGAAGTTACCTTGTATATATACGTGATGTTGGTGTGATACCCCTTGCACGCATCTTCTCAAAAGTCTCACGTGCTAGATGCATATCACCTCTTCTTCCATTGTTCTTCATCATCAAACCAAACTCTGTCTTAGAAGGCTGAGTATAAACATTGAATCAGTGAAACTTTCTTTAACCTTATTGCAAATAAATTAAATTGTAGTCACACCAATTCAAAATATAAGGAAGATCAAGATCACACATGTATATCTATTGGCTTATGAGTTTGTTCCATTTACACATCAAAGAAACCAAAAATTAAGTCTAAAAACAGAGCAAGACTAATGTTAGCAATGACAAACCTTGTTTATCTTTTCGAAATCTGAAATAACATCTTGCCAATTATCTCCATTGGTATCTAAAATTCTCTATAGTGATTTTCGATACCCTTCTCTCTCTTGATGCCACGATGATTTATTCAACATTTTCGCGTCATAAACTCCTAAAAAACTTACGTGGAATTCTTGAATTATAGCCATGATCAAACTAATAAACTCCATCGTCCTCCTACCCAATATCTGATTCCGTAAAATCTCAATAAACTACAATGACAGAAAGTTCTTCGACAATGTAGGGAATAAATACATTAAGATTGATGATAGACTCTCTTTAATACAAAATTCTAATAAAGTTAGGTCTAAGTGGCATAATCCATGAGTTGATATCAAGGATCTTCCTTACAATAGGAAAAAGAAAGGATCTTCCTTACAATGGAAAAGAAATCAACGCATTACAAAAGATCCATGTGACACAACCAATCGAGTTCACCAAACTAACACAATGCATTAGAAAACACGGATTCATAGGCAACTACAATGGCCTGAAAATGAGATTTGAGTGTATTAATGGCACGATCGCATCTTAATTCTTAAATCGGAGGGAGTTGACTTGAAAATTGAAGAAATTATAAAGTATTAACCTGACATTTTGCAGAAGAGAAGGCAAAGGTGGATTCTTAGTGTTATTCCCTTTCTCTCTTATAATACATAACAAACAGAGACGTAGATATAAATTTAAATGAGCACAATCCAAATAAATATAACTTACTGTCATGATGAACAAACCTTCTAGCTTCAGATCGCTCCGCATATAACTTTTTTCTTAAGATCAAAAGGTCGAAGCTGGGTAATACATCATGCATAAGCTCTTGCCCTTTTTTGATTCTTTCAAACGCGAACTATCGTGAAAACCAAATAATGAGTTGTGTTGTTGGAGCTCAAGAAAAATTGCAAGAGAGACATCTGTAAAAGAAATGTGGGAAGTGAGTGAAAGAGGTAAAAACGTAAACAATGAATAACACGGTGACAGTGAAATGTCTCATTTTACACATAAAATTTTTAATTGCTTTGAACAAATGGCATTAATCTTGATGATATGTTTTAATAAAATGAATATATTGGTTGATAAAGAGAACTTAATTTGTTGATGTGGCTTCACCTATGGAGAGAACCAAACTCTTTTTTTATATATAACTAGATTTGTGCCCGCGCTAAGTCACATGTTTTTTTAAGAATTCCTTTGTAAAACCGATAGAAACTATTATAAAATTCTTAAGATCAAAGAATGTGTGTTCATAGATAAGTTTGTTGTGAAATTTCTACAATTTGCTCCCCAAAAATGCTTTTGACAGAACATATATACTTTGTTTCCTTTACCTTCTTTTTTGAGGTATAATGTCTATTGATTGATGCTGTTACAATCATTAAGTATCTCATGTTGAAATTTTAGCTCTCAATGACAACAGAGCTTTGTGGAGTGCCTCATCAATATGCTCTTACGAAATTTAGAGTGATGTGAATTAGGCTCGGAAATTTGCATGATATTTGCTTAGGGCCAATATATTGAATTACTTAAAAACTCTAATGAGAATTTGTCTCTATTTCTTTGTTGACTTGTTTAATTCTTTACAACTTTATATATAAAGATTTTCACATGAGTACGGTTTCGAGATTCATCCGAGCGGAACTTGAAATATGTTTACAAATTCTGTTTGATTGTCGTTAAAATTTGACGAGATTCATCTAATCCACTCTAAGATAGTAAAATTAATTTATCTTAAATCACGAATTGATTATTTGTGTGCAGTTTTATTGTTTTTGACATTGTTCATATTGATGTTATACCTAATACATGATAGACAATTGATCCTGAAGTTTAGTGGCTAAAATGGTGTAAGCACAAAACAATAGAGAGCAACATGAATAAAATCACATTATCGGTCAAAGTGATTAGGAGGAACTTCAAAATTTATAGAAATTGGCTTGAAGATCTCAAAAGGAGAAAGATAAAGATAAGCTTAATTGCAATGTTAAGTATGGAAGGGAATATGGCAAAGAGAACAGAAACGTTGTATATTCCACAACTGGACTAATTTAGTTGACCATAATAGAAAAGTTAAAAAGAACGACCGAATGAGCATAAAAATTTTATAAGTTAAAATAAACTACAACTAAGGAAAATGTTTAACAATGATGTGTCTAAGAGAGCATATTGTAATATCATCACCATTGTTGTTGTCAAACTGCCTTCGTCGTGCCTAACCAAATCCAATAGTTTTTAATCAAATCAGTGACTAAAAGTAAAGCAAAGTTATAATCCGGATGGAACTAACCATTTCAAAATCATGGGTTAAAACTCAAACCTAATTCTTATAGTTTCAGTAAATCTAAACTCATGAATCATGATTCATACAAACGCATTAAAAAAAATTACATGGACATATGTAATTTGTCGAGACTGGTCTCATAAACTCTACATAAGCACCTTTTCAATATAATTAGAGCATTTTCTCCAAAATTTCTCAACGCTCCATCCTTTAGGCACTCAAAATATATTGGAGGCATATTCTACGTTGAGGTAATTCTGCACAAGCATAAACACACTGGTTTAAGAATTTGATCCAACAAGAAGGACGCATATGCTGGTGCAATTTCAAATCTAGTTTAGGAAACATGCTTGGTTCTTTGTCCTTTATGTCTAATTTGTGTTTCAAATGTATTAGAATGTCGCACGGGGTAAGACATTTCAGGTTATGAGCATTTGTTAGTTTTCCACGATGAGCTCTAACATGAGTACAAAGTAGCCTCTTAGTCCCTTCAAAGCTTTTGGTCTTGAGCTAAGTTTTGGTACCAATATGCATGCAAATAAGAAGAGAAAGAAAGTCTAACCAACGAGAAGCTCTGAGCCACTTGGCTTAGCTTGACCAGACATCCATGAAAATGAAACTTCCATTGTAACTATTAGAATTGCAAACACTGCCTCCAGCTTCCTGATTTATAGTTGTCAAGAAACAAAAAGATAAAACTGTAGTCAAAACACATGAATCAATGACCAGCCAAAGAGACACATAACGTCAAAAACTCATGTTTATATGTGAACTTTTGGAAAACTTCAATATCTTCAACGGTCATTAACACAAGATTAGAACCAAAATAAAAAAGATAAAGTGATTCTTAGGACCGCACATGAATCAATAAAAATAAGACACAATGAAACAAAAAGTTTCATGTCAAAAGATAAAACTAACATAGCTTATGATCAATTAACACGAAATCCAAAAAGTCCAGAATTGAAATTTGGAACTAAAAAGAAAAAAGATTGAGAATTTGAGTGTGAATTTACCAATCAAGAGCAGTGATAACAACACCAACCTAAAGAGACAAAATCCCCTTAGTCAAAATCTTAAAGCAATTGTACTTCTTATAACTTCCTGAATATCTGATCCAATCAAAGCCAATTTAGCCATAATCCACAAAACCATTCTCGCCCAATTTGGATATTTATCACGACAAAGCTCCGCTAAATGACGACTTGTATCAACACCAAGCCTTGCAGATAAAAGTGATATGTATGATTTTTATCATATTTTAGGAATCACATTTAGCTATGTTCTGCATACATTTCTACCACATTCTCATCATTTTAGAGTCCAAATAGCTTTATTCATCTGCATTAGAATACACATCGTATTCGTGAAGATATCAGGTACTTATGAGACATTCTGGAGCATTTTGAATGGAGTTCCGCTTGGAGTCAGATTGGAGCTAGAGTGAGCACAAATGGATACATGGAGCTGCACTTGGAGTCAGATTGGAAGTGAAGACTATCAAGAGCCGGAAGAACTCGAGCGGGAAGAACTTGAGAGTGCCTGAACTCGAGTGGCACTCGAGTATGTGATCAAGTATTCTTGAACTCAAGTGGCACTCGAGCTTGTAGTTGAGCATTGGACACATACCTGATGCACGTTCGAGTTGCAGATCGAGTGGATAGTGCCATGGGCTTCCAACTTTCAACGTTGGGTCAGACTGAGGCTAATTCACATTGCATGTTGGGCCTCTTCTTACGGCCTGAATCAACCAAGAGTTTCATGAGATTTTATTATATATGTGGGTTTCCACAAAGATATCTTAGTTTTTACTACTTTTCGTGCAAGCAGACTTTTTAGCTTTTGTAATCTCAGAACAAAACCTTTAGTTTTCGAGTTACTTTATGCAATTCAGTTTTACGCTTAGCGTTGATTTTAATTCTTGTTCGAGTTCATTGTTAATATTATCTAATATTGATTTCATGTTTGCTGTTAATTTCATGAGTTCTGAGTAGTCACCTAGGGCTCTTGAGGATGAGTTAGTTCAGTGTGGAGCTTAGGTTTTCTAGGTCACTTGAGGTTAGAATTATTTAGGTCTTTTCTGATTTGGTATTATCATCATTAGCTTCATTCTGATCAACTGGAGCTTGTTCTGAGACGCTCTAGCACCCGATAGGTGTTTGGTAGAGCGTTTGACTGAACCACTTCAGAGATTTACACGCTTAGCTCGAGGGATCGAATGTTTGAGGTGTGAATCAGCTCTAAGCGAGTTGATCGTTCATTCCGGTTAGGTTATCAAATGCCTATGGTGATAGGGTCTGTTAATATTCTAATCGAGTCTATTTGCCACGAGAGTAGATTCATTATTTATGTTCTCACTACCTAGAGACTAGCTCTACTAAGTGTTGTCAAGCGCCTAGTTAGTTTAAGAGTCACACACTGATCTATGATACTCACTCCTCAGGAACCTGTTTTCTCACCTTGCATTAAATTCACTTATTACTCTGTTGTCTATTGTTTCATTTAATTTCTCTGTTATTGTTATTTGCTTGTTTAGTTTTAATTTTAAGTTCGATTTAGGTTGTTAGATAAATCACACTTTGACTGGCTTGGATTAGAATAATTAGTTGCATCCTGATTGATAGCTACATTCCTAGTTGGATTGACACCTATTATACTACATTGACATCTTAGTATAATAGGATTTGAAAACTAGAGTAAAATCTTGTTATCAAAAAGCTAAACTAAAAGCCCCATAGTTGTTGCCCACATAAGTAGCCGTAGAATTGAAAACCCAGCAATAACACCAACTTGAAGATCTCCTTCAAGATTTTTTTGATCTAGAAACGCAACGTTCATTAGAAATCTAGGTTCGGTAAATAAACATAGCTTCCTCCATGAAAATAGTGGCACACCGCCACATCCAACACCATGTTCTAGAACTTCTTCGTCTTTCACGATGCGAAGTTTCTCTAATTCATCGTATGCTATTTAGTCTTCTGCAACGTTATTCATTAGAAGTGGCTGATAGTTCTCAATCCATGACATTTTGAGATTATGCTAAAGTTTCTATTTTTTATCTTTGTTTTCCTAGGACCTGACTCTTAAAGGATAAAGATATAAAGTATAAACACACACACTTTCATAAGAATCTGTAACCGTTAATCCATTGCATAATACAAGAAAACATAAAAGAAACCCTTCGTATACCTCATTTTTGCTTTTTTTTAGCTCTTGTAACGCTTAAAGCGAAGTTCAAGTAATTGAACAAGGTCATTGAAAATAATATAATGTCGCTTCGGTCATTGAAAATCTTCAGCGCTACGTTTAAACCCTTATGTCCCTCTTCATCTTGTTCTTTTTTGCTTATGTGGATACTTGGAATAATATGATTGGATTAAAGGTTTTTTTTTCATTAATGATGTGGTGCTGATGTGTCTTCACCTATGGAGAGAACCAAACCCCTTATATATATATAATACTTAAAGAGCCTAATTGAATAGCACCTCCTAAGTTTTCCCCATTTGTGGCCCTGTTTTTTTTTTTTTTTTTTATCGCATGAAAGCTGTATTATTATAAAGGTCAAAATGGCAGAAAATACATATTACAAGGAAACATACTATGAGAATGGGCTCAACAATAGCCCAAAAAGCATCAGCCCTAAGTTGGAAGGATTGAGATCCTAAGTGGCCACCGTCACCGTTCTCCTGTCCAAACCACTTGCAACCAAACAAACAACCAGATCTACTCCACCAAGATTGAAATCACCACGAGAAAACGGTTTAGAAAAAACCCACCGATTTACTACTCCGAAAACTTCAACGCCTCAAGATTCAACCATGTTGTCTTAATATTTATCCACATGCACTGTTGTAGCACTTGAAGAATTACTGTCGAAGATGAAACAACCGCTGGTAAGGAATTATGAAGAAAGAGCCTTCGATGATGGTGAAGCACATGGAAAGATGAGTAGATCTCGAGAATCGATCGTCTACTTAACACCATTAAATCATCTAAACATGACCAAGACGACACCAAAATGAGAAAAGGGAAAAGACGACACCAAAAGAAGAAAGGAGAAAAAATTCTCATAACTCGCTTTGACAATCGGGAAAACTACATCATATCTAAAACAATACAAAGCCCTAACGGTATGGATAAGACGAAGGGAGTTGACGCTAGTGCTATCGAAACCACCATCGCCGACTAAAAAAAAGCCAAAATAGCTAGGTCAGAGGAGAAAAACTCTCTCGTACTTTGTTGGATTTAGACTTGTCTTCTCAATGTTACACTTGTGGTGCTGTTTTTTTTTTGTCAATATTGGACCACAATTGACCGATCTATTAGCTAAGTTTCTACATAATAGAGGCGGTAAGACTCAATCCTTGAATATGCAAGTGCATCTACATTTAGTGGACTTACCACATGTCTTTAGTGGCACTGTTTGTTTTTACGGTCAATTTTAAACTGAATTTTGATCATATAAAAACCTTTAATTATCAGTCAAATATATTGTGTTCCCAAAGATCTCTATGAGCATAAAAGACCTTCTAAAAACTTGTAATTACATCAACCAAAAAGCAGCCCCTAATTAAGTTTAGGCGTCGTTAGATAAGTAAATAGTTAACGGGAATTTGGTCACATTGAATGATTTGTCTTTTTTTTCTTGGGCAGACCAATAAAAGTCTCTCTTTTAAATCCCTACAGATCTATCATCATCATCATCATCATCATCGCCATTCTTCTTCGAATTCTTCCTCTTCAGTCACAATTTTGTTTCCCGTTGAAAAAGGTAAAGCCTTTCTTATCTCTCGTTTCATTCTTCCAGCTCATTATCTTCCCTCTAATCTCTGCTTTATAGAAATTGATTTCTTCGCGTTTGTTTGAGCTTCGTGTCGTTTCATATTCTCTTCAATTTCAAAGTTTTACATTTTGCGAATTTTTCTCGTTTTTAGTCTATTTGATGATTTTAGGGCTATTCTTCAATTCTAATGCTTGTTTTTTTTCTTTCACAAATTTGATTGAAAAGGAATTGGTGCTGGTTTTGGAAGTGAAATCATTTTGATTCTTGTTGCTTAAAGTTCCATTTGTTTTATCTGGGTTTTGGACAAAACGATATGAGCTGTGATTAAATTGACTAGCTCGAACCTTAAGAAACAGGGGTTTGCTTAGTCTTATAATTGGTTTCTTGATTTTTTCTACCAATGACATTGACTGATCATTGCTCATTGTGTTTACTTTTGCTATGTAGGGTATCTTTTGTTGATGATTCGAGAAACTTTTCTCGAATTAATCCGCATCAACGTCAAAACTTGTTCACATTTACTAAAACATGGCAGCTTCAAGCGGCTCTAGTTTGGAAGGACAGAAAACTGACATCAATTCTGGTACTGTATTCCTTCTCGTTTGTGAGATTAATTCGAGTTAAAGAGAACCGAGGAAAAAGATTTACGTTTTGTTTAATCGGCTTACTGAGGGTTTTTGTTGTTTGATTGTTTCATATGAGTAAAGAAGAGTTTAGATTTATCTCTGTTTGTTATTCTTGACCTCATTAGCTGAGGATGGGGAAATCAATGTAGACATGGAGGAAGACATGGATTTAACAGAAGATGACTTTAGGAATATGTCTGGCCAGTTTTCAGGGGAAATATCGAGAATTGAGGTTAGGGATGCTGTTAATGTGAGTGTTGAAACCGTGAAAGTGGATGTTAGTTGTATCCTTATTCCTCTTTTTATGTTGAAGATGTCTGCCAATTCTTGTGTTTCTTAAGACATCTTGGAAAATATCTAATTCAAATACAATTTAGAATTGACATGTTGCCAAAGTCATTTGTTCTGAGACTTGAATGCATGTGATTTTGGGTCCTTTCTTTCTTTTCCATAATTTCATGTGTCAGCTAAGTCCGGTGTTAAAAGACCCAGAACTATGAATGAAGAACAGCAACCTTCAGTCCATGTTACTTATAAACACTTAACAAGGTTAGGTGCAAAGTAGACTCTTAACTCGACCACAAGTAACTCTTAACATTTGAATGCTCAAACAATTCTATCATTTTATGATTGTTACTTGTTTTGATTTTTGTTGTCCTGTACCTTTCAGAGCTAGTAAGCAGAAGCTGGAAAGTTTATTACAGCAATGGTCAGAATGGGAGGCAGAACAGAATTACTTGACTGAGGTAGCTATGGTTTGTGGTCTTCTGAAGTGCTTTTTACAGCCAATACAGTAAATCTTTTTGTTTCGCAAAAGTCAATCAATTTCAAGTTGTTATTGAAAGAAGAATTGTAAATGAAACGTAGAAATTGTGCAAGAAAAGGTATGGACACTTATTTGGTGACTGTTTCATTCTATGACTTAAGCTAGAATTTTGTTCGTTTATGATCAGGACCAAGAACAAGTACTAGAATCTGGTGAAGAGACACATTTTCCAGCGTTGCGTGTGGGATTGCAGAAGACGTCATCTGTGGTGAGTGAAAATAGTTTTGAATAGATATCTGATCGAAGGCTTTTCGTAATCCTTAATGACAGATACATTCTTTCATGTGTAGTCATTTTGGTTTGACTATCAAAGTGGTCTCAATTCTCTGAAGAAATCTGTTCCAGTGGAAAGTAGCAATACTCCTCTTTATAACCGTGGATTTACAATTGGTTTAGATTCAGCCGATGGTTCAAATAACTCGGAAGGGTAAACAACAATTCTAGAATTGTAGTATTTTCCTACTGTTTCTAGTTTTCTCTGCAATTAAAATTCGACTTACTTGTGACACTGAATCTATTATTGATACTTTAGTATCTACCTTGTGCATATTAATATTTTTTAATCTTTTTATTCAGAGGCTTGGAAATTATTGATGATCCTCCACGTTGCTTCAATTGTGGCGCATACAGTCATTCCTTGAGAGAATGTCCAAAGCCTTATGATCGATCTGCAGTAAGTATTGCTCGGAGGCAACATAAAAGTAAAAGAAATCAGACTCCTGGATTTCGTCTGCCATCCCGATATTATCAGAGCCCTCAAGGTGGAAAATATGATGGCTTGAAGCCTGGCTCACTTGATGCAGAGACTCGTCAGCTTCTTGGTCTAGGGGTAATTTCCTATCTTCTTCTCTTGACTCTTGTATTGGAACCATACCATATAAAATGAGCTGCCTGAGTCAGCAGTTTTTTTTAATCTTTGGCAGGAACTCGATCCTCCTCCATGGCTTAACAGAATGCGAGAGATTGGATATCCACCTGGATATTTAGGTAAGCTCTTTTGCTCTTTCTTGTTGTTTTAACATTAGAGTAGTGTCAAATGACCCATTATGATTGTCCACCCAAACGATGACCTATGTAAGTTCTGTGGAAATTATTTTAAACAATGATTATGTATTCCCCAATATTTATCTTTACAATCATCATACAGTCATCATCATCATCTCATCATATCAAAGGCATATTTGTTCATGACTTGGTTTTCTCTGCTTTCTTTTTATATCTCCTAGCTATAGAAGATGATCAATTTTCGCGAATTACTATATTTGGCGAAGAAGAGACTAAAGAAGAGAAAGAAGTAAATATCGAGGATGGTGAAATCTTGGAAAAAGCAAGCTCACAAGAGCAGCAAATGAAAATGATAGTTGAGTTTCCCGGGATTAATGCACCCATCCCAGATAACGCAGATTTGAGGCTATGGCAACAGAGGAATAACGCGGGACATGCTTATTACCATGCTCACTCTCGACCTCAACATTATAGAGATGAGATGGGCCTTGCAGGTGTTGAACTGTCTTCGAGCTATCTTCCAAGGTTTGGCATAAAATATGACTTTGGGATTGGTTTAAGACCAAGAAGCCCAGGCTCTGAAGCTGAAAGAGTTAAGAGGTATTATCACTCTTTGTATGATCCAAATCTCAGGTAGAGGGAGGATAGTAATCCATATAGATTTAGAAGCAGAAGATGAATTAATGAGTAGATGTGGAATATGTGGGTATCCATTAGGGATTAGATTTTTTTAATTTTAGAACCAGAACCCAGGTTTCGAAGTGGTAAGGAGTTTAGCCGCAAGCTCAATACGGTGGAGCCAAGTGGTGTACATTCTTATGTTTGTTCAAGGTGGAACTGAACCAAATGTAACAAATGTAAGTCCTTGGTCTTAAAACTGAACTCGTGTTGTAACACAACATGTCCATCAATTTTAAAGTCTTTTGTTGTTTGTCTCGAACTTAGGAAATTTATTTGTTTAGCTTCAGTTTGCTTAAATGCAAGGTTACTAATTAAGAGCCTGATCATTTGTTTTGTGGAGAGAACATAAGTTATGACTTATTACTAGAGATAGGCCAAAATTCCTAAATTGACGCAAAATTTTTGAATCCAAACTAAAATTTTCAACTTTAACCCACACTGAAAATAAAAATAATTTGAATGTAATAAATATTTGGGAATTCGGCCAAAAAAAGCATTAACTTTTCACGAGTCGTCAAAAAATTGGCAAAACGAATAGTTTTTCTAACGGTGTGCTTATTTTGACAAGTCAACAAAAATTTTGGTATTTAATTGGAAAATCAAATAAACTTGAGTATTTTGTTGGTCGGCCAGAAAATTTGTATTTTTTTGGCGATTCGTGAAAAGTTAGTGCTTGTTTTGGTTGATTTCCTAAATATTTGTGTTTTCTTTAATCTTAAATCAAATCAAACTCCAATTGTATCCTTGTGTGAACTCAGTTAAACTCACAGATAGTGGGCCCGATTGACAATTTCTTCGTTGTTTTAATAAACAAAAATCTTTGTAAAAGATTGAAATTAAATCAAACGTAATTTATTTTTGACTCTAAAATATGATTGGTTTAATTCCAATCTCTTACAAAAATTCTTGCTTTTCAAAGCAATGAAAGCGATTGCCAATTTAGACCATTAAATACGATAGTGGCTAATATGTTTAATTAATTAAATCAGATTATATATCCTATTATATAAAGTTATATTTCAAAAGTTAGTAATTTATCCTGTTATATAAACTTGGGTTTCAAAAGTTTGTAATCAACAAGATTCTTCCACGTGTCAAATCCAACGATCCAAATATTTGTATTAGCTTATTATATAAAGTTGCGTTTCAAAAGTTAATATTCAACAAGATTCTTCCACGTATTAATCTTATTATATAAACTTAGATTCTCAAAGGTAGTATCCAATCATATTATATAAAATTGGGTTTCAAAAGTTAGGAATCAATGAGATTCTTTTTTTTTTGATAAAAATGGTATTCTAGTCTCTTTATAATAGTTTTATTCATATTTTTTTAATTGACCCAATGATAATTATTTAATTTTAATATACTAATGGGTGAAATCTCATATCTTAAAATACCCCTTAATCAACAAGATTCTTCCACGTGTCGAATCCAACAATCAAATTTTTTGCAATATCCTATTATATAAAGTTGGATTTCAAAAGTTAGTAATCAACGAGATTTTTCCACGTGTCAAAATTTTAATATATCCTATTATATTAAGTTGGATTTCAAAAAAAATCAGTTGGGTTTCAAAAAAATTTAATTTTTATTTAATAAAAACAAATCCGTACATCACACGGATCCATATCTAGTATATATATATATATATACACATATTGAATATATACAATCATATGTAAAATTACTTGTGATTTATCAGTCATGCCCATCATTCTTATTTCTTAGCATGTATTAATTAAACGATTGTTCAATGACTTAATAAAATCAATTTCTGTCATAAAGAAAAGGAAAAAAACTAAAATTAGAGCATGATTGGAATTGCTTTCGTTTTTCAGTTTTAGAAAGCAAAAATTTTGTAAAAGATTGAAATTAAACCAATCATATTTTCGAGTAAAAGATAAACTAGAGTATCGTGTAAAGATTTTTGTTTTTCAAAGCAATAAAACGAAAGCAATCCTCAAAAACTCTCCCAATCAGCAATTGCTTTCGTTTTACTACTTTGAAAAGTAAAAATCTTTGCAAGATATTTTATTTTGTTTTTTATTCTAAATTTTGATTGGTTTAATTTCAATCTTTTACAAAAAATTTTGCTTTCCAAAGCAGAAAAACGAAAACAATTCCAATTAGTTCTTTAATTTTTTTTTTTTTGAATCTCTTACTAAAAACTAAAGAAAAATAAAATTGGATCTCGATTAAAACTTATTCTTAGAACCTAAAACCTCCAACCCTTTTAAAAAAAGGAAAAAATAAAAACCTAAAACCTCTAATATTCGACCTGAAATATAATTTCAATATGAAATTCGAATAAAACTGAAAACGAACCACACCAAATAACTGTCATTATAGTGAATTAGTGATAAAATTTTAAGCTCTTCAATTATCACTATCTTATCAAATAATTAATTACACAATTTATCTAGGATAATATTAAAACAATTATAGCAAAGTAAAGTTGTTAGACGAAGTATCTTTATTTAACTGATCACATATTCATCTAGATATTATTTTCAGATTATCAAATATCAAAGTATGTTTTAAACACAAACTCGTGGCATATAATTATTTATATTACATAAATAATTACAGATATATATTTATCTTACAAAAATCCTATAATTTTGAAAGCCCTAATAAGGCAAGAGAACTAGAAAAGGTCAACGAAGTCAAAAAAGAGTTTCTTTATCTTTCAATATCTTTCTTTGTATTCTTCAATCCAAACAGAGAAAGAATTAAGAAAAGGTTTCTATTTTCTTCACTCTCTTAGCTTTTTCTTGATTATTGTTTGATTTCTTCTTCGATCAATTCGTTATTTGTTTTCACGATCGATCGTTTCACGAATTGTAGCTCATGAAACTAGTCAGTGTTTTTGTGATCCATCGCTTAGGGTTTAGAATTAATGGTTTTGGGGGAAGAATTTTAGTATTTAATTCATGAATTTTGTCAAAACAAAAATCAGAAAATTTTAAAATTAGTTTCTGAAACTAAATATTTTTGTTTTAGTGATCGTGTTTACATAAGCTTTTAACTGAGAATTTGATTTGATTAGTTTCAGGTGAATCTATTGAAATCGGACACTTCTTATTATAGCTTGGTCAACAAGTAAAACTCTCTTGACAAGATTCAATTCCTTTTCTTTCTCGTGATCTCTAGGGTTTTCGTGTTTTTCTTCCTTATTAGGTCTTTATGTATTATGCTGACATTTTCATGCTGATTTGATTGTATTTTGCAGGGAATATTCAAAATTAGGTCATGTCACGACCTAAAAGGCAACTGAACTTGATGCCTAAGTTTCTTAAACCAGAAGATTTTGATGAGCTCAATCATCAGCGATTGAACATGGTACCTGAAATAATTGACGTATCTGATGATGATGATGATGTCGTTCATCTTGGAACCAGAAAATCTCAGTCCAATGTTAAGTCTGATGAGAAGTTCTTTGGAGACAAAATTCAGCCACACATTCTTAATTGTTTCTCAAAGCGACAGAGAATCGAAACACAGACAAAGTTGAATAATTTTCCTCAGACTTACTCATTCACACTCCCTCCTCTCAAGTTATTTCCTAAGTCAATGAAAGCCTCTGACATAATGAGCGGACTTTCTTACCAAACCGTGATGGACAAGTCTCCATTGAATAAGAAGCTTATTCAGGATAGTGGTACTAGTAAGCCTATGAAATCAGGAAGAGGAAATGTAACACAAGTTAATTCTTTCGAGGATCTAATTACAATCAACATTGGGAGAATTCAAACCGAGAAAAGGCCTCTGAACCACGAGAAACTGGGTACTGGTGAGGACATTGTTAAATCGGTGAAATGTGATAAAGGAATCAAGAGTGATGTTAGTTCTTCCACAATGTTTCTGCAAAAACATCAGAAGAGAGGTGTCTCATTTCTTGAATATGTCACCAAAAAAGAGGTAGAGTTGCATATAATGAGACTTAAGGAGGGAAGTAGTCAGGTAAATTTTGTTGCCTTCTCATTGTTTTGTATTTTTTTTGTCTGTCTCTTTTTAATTTGTTTGATTATTAATCCTTTTGTTCGACAGAAGGAAACTACAGAAGAAATGAGTGACACTAAGGACGAAGAACCATGTCAATTGTGTGGTAATGACAGACTTTTATTTCCACCACCACCATTGTACTGCTCATCATGTAGCTGCCGCTTGAAAGACAATTTCTCCTATTACACCTCTGAAGAAGAACTAAGCCATGCACAACATCAAATCTGCAATACTTGTTACAGACAGTGTAAGAGCAAGTTCACTTTATTAGGAATCACTTTCTCAAAAGCCAATATGCTGAAAAAGAATAACAGTGACAACCAAAATTCAGAGGGGGTAAACTTCTGAATCAATCACTATCTCTCTTTCTCTTTTATCTCTCTGTCTCAATCTCTCTTTACTAATTAGATAAAGCTACTTTGGTTTGGAACAGTGGGTTCAATGTGAATCTTGCAAGAAATGGCAACATCAGATATGTGGTCTCTACAATAAGCATAAAGACATTGACAAAGCTGCAGACTATATTTGTCCCATATGTTTACTAAAGGAGCATGAAAGTATCAACGACATGGGATTCAATGACAATACGGATTTGGGGGCAAAAGGTTTACCTGAAACCATCCTCAGCTACTTCTTAGAGCAAAGGCTATTCAGGCGTCTCAAGGAGGAACAAAACCAGACTGCAAAGACTACTGGGAAGAGCATCAATGATGTAATAATCATCAATGTTTATTTCTAGAGATATGAGTTTAAACCTGGTTTCTGTTTCTTTATACTGAACTTGTTACTGTTTCTTTTCAGGTATCAGAACCAGATGATCTTACTCTCAAAGTCGTGTATTCAGCAAACAAAATCTCAACTGTCAACAAACAATTTGCCAATTTACTCAACAAAGAAAACTATCCTACTGGATTCCCTTACAGATCAAAGGTGAGAACTCAGTATCAAGATTGAATATCCAGTCATGGTTCTTAAACCTTATATGATTGTCCTTAACTTTGATGTTTCAGGTTATTCTTCTGTTTCAAAAAGTCGAAGGAGTTGATATATGCATCTTTGCGATGTTTGTTCAAGAGTATGGATCAGAATGTAGCCTACCAAACCAACGCAGCACGTACATTTCATATCTCGATTCTGTTAAGTACTTCAGACCCGAGAGAAAGACATTCGCAGGAGAAGCACTTCGAACTTTCGTTTATCATGAAATACTTGTAATATATATTCATCTACTCTGTTTCTTTCTCTTGCCTAAGTTTCAATTGTAACCTTATCATTATTAACGATGCCTTTTTCTTCTCTAATAGATTGGATATCTTGAGTATTGCATGCTTCGAGGTTTCACTACGGCTTATATATGGGCGTGTCCACCTTCTAAAGGAGACGACTACATTTTGTATTCTCATCCTAAGACTCAGCAAACTCCCAACACTAAGAAGCTTCGCCAATGGTCAGTATTATCTTCCTTTTTCTCCACTTGATCCTGGCTTTTCATCATTCTTGTTTGATTTAACATTAACAACACTAATGTAGGTACATGTCAATGCTGGATAAAGCTGTGAAGGAGAATGTAGTGACGAATGTTGCAAACTTGTATAATCGGTTCTTAGTTTCAACAGAGGTATCATCTACCTGCAAAACAGCTGCACGACTGCCTTACTTTGAAGGATCTTTCTGGTCCTATAATGCTGAGTTTCTGATTCAAGAAATCGAGAGAAAAGACAACAATGAGATACAGAAGGATGTTAAATCGTTGTTTAAAAGAAAACGAAATGGTATGAGCTACAGCAAGACAGATTGTGTTGATGTTGATGATGCGAAAAACATTCTCCTCATGCAAAAGGTTAGTATTTACATTCTGAAGGCACATAGAATCTTAAACCATTCTGTTTATTAACCTTAAACCTTTCTATTTTGTGTAGCTCGAGAAAATGGTATTCGAAAACAAGGAGAATTTCATGGTAGTGGAATTGAATTATTCCTGCACACGACGTTCGAAGGCCATATTATCAGGATTGAGATGGTTTTGTGACAAGTGCAAGAACCTTCAGTTATGTGGAAGCTGTTATGATGCAGATCCAGAGCTTCCTGGTGAACACAAACATAATAAGAATGACAAAGAAAAGCATCAGCTCTCAAAGGTTCAGATGGATGGCATACCAGCTATAACAGAGGATAATGATATCATCCAAGAAAACAAAATGTTTGAAAGCAGACAAGCCTTTTTAAGTTTTTCTCAGGAACATAATTACAACTTCGACTCGCTTCGACGTGCCAAATACTCTTCAATGATGATACTTCACCATCTTCATACCTCAAACAAGGATCAATGCTCTCAAAAATCTAGTCGTCTATCCTGCAATGTCTGCAAAAAAGATATTTCAACAAAGATCTACTTCCCTTGTTTGATCTGTTCGGATTATCGAGCTTGCACTGGATGCTATACCGAAGACAAAATGCTTGGCCAGCTTCATCTATTCCCTATATTCCCTTCAGTTAATGGTATACCGCCTAGAACGGATCCGCCTACAACCGTAATGGTAAGTATATGTTTATAAATTATGGGCTTCCAACTCAAAACCAATTGGCAATGAGTGGATTGACCCCTACCTTATATATATTAGTTTAAAATGATCCCAACTTCCGATGTGGGATATCAATCACATTCTAACATATGTCTTCTTTGTGTTTTGGGTTTTATCTTTGACCCGTTTATTGAATTGAGTACCTTGTTACTCACGTAGGTTCTTGAGACACTGAAAGCAATACCACACTATCTTCTGTGCGGATCCAAGTTCTCTGAGTCGTGCTCATACCCGAAATGCAATGAAGTTAAAAGATTGTTCTATCACAATGCATACTGCAAAATCACAGGGAAGGAAGCTTGTTGTAAAGATTGCAACATCTTTTGGAAGGTAATAAGGATTCACGCGCACCATTGCTGTGATCTAAACTGCAGTGTACCAAACTGCAGGTAGAATTTTCTATTTGGTTTATTTATGATTTAAACGATCCACTCTGCAACTTAAGCTTTTTAACTTGATGTATGTTTTCAGTGATCTAAAGGATGTCTTCATTAGGAAGAAAGGTTCTTTAAAGAGGAGTCAAGGGACGAAGTTATACATTGCTTAGGTGAAACTGTACAAATCAGAAACCTCTTCCTCGGGGTTAAAAACCCGTTGATGTATTTTCCGGGTTTTTTCCCTTTTCTTACATCAAAGCTATTCGACATAGATAAGAGTAATTAGACGAAGAGTGTAAAGAGTATATATTATTCATGTCTTCAATACCTCTATAAGTTTTATCCTGTTGATGTCTTCTTTATTCTCTTTTGTCTATGTGTAGCATCCCTTAAAACAATACTCATCTACTTACGATTTTTTTGTCTCTTCTCTGTCTTACAGATGTTATATCCAAGTTTATTTGTGATCGTTTTTTGGTAGAAAATATTGCTTTTTATGGAAAATTTGTAGTAAAGGTGGAAACAAACTTCGGGTTAGACTAAGCATAGAGGCCGTTCAAGAGAGAATCTAGGAAAATCTAGTTACATGAGAGACTATTTAAGAAACAGAACAGGTCAGGTTTCTTTTTGGACATTTTCCCAAAACATATAAATGGATCATATGCAAACATTTCGTAGTTACAAGGAGACCACTCTTATAATAAAATAATCATCTAAAAACATACCGAAAGAATTGAGAAACTCTTGAAGATCCTCTTAAAGAGATAGCAACTAAGTGCTAGAAAACTACAAAGAAACACTACAATTTGATGAACAAGATCCACACGAAATTAACACAAGTCTCCTAAGTAGCTAAAGATCAAGAAGCAAATTCACTACTACTGTCAACAGAAGAAGCTTGGTTCTTCATTAATATGAGCCAAACTACATCTTCTGATCAAAGACCGAGCTAGGTTGTCAAGAAAGTCCACAGCTTCTTACCAATGGAAACTTTCCCGGGATGTTCTGCATCCGATTCATCTTCCTCACCATCCGAGTCAGCTCTTTCGGGTGTTTTGTTCACATCTTCACTCATTGCTACGCTCTCAGCTGTTCTTTTGGGCGAACCAGCATCTGTATCCTGAGAGTCTGCCGTGGCTTCATGCTATTGAAATAGAAAAGTTGAAAGAAACCATTTGTCAGGAATGAGAAATCCAAAGCAAAACGAAAATACGAAAAAACTAGCTTAATTGTGACAGTATTTTACCTGCACCACGTTGGTGCTTACTCCATTATCACTAACAGCAACGCCTACTGATGTTGTGGTGGTGGTTTGAGCACAGTGAATCCCCTCGTCTTGTTGCACTCCACCAGTCTCTTCATTCTTCTTACCTAGCGCAGTTTCTCCAGTTACCCTAATAACCCACATGTGAAAACACTTATTAACAGCCTGAAAAAGCAAAGATGAATAAACAGCTCCAAAGCATTGTCCGCAGGAACTCAGGGACTGCGTTTGAAAGTAAATAGGACTTGAAGTAACCTTCTAGGTCTCCGGAGATTATATCTTTGTTCTACTACTTGTCCTGATGCAACCTTTTGCCGCCTCTTCCGCTGACGTGCTCCTCCAGTGACACTATCTGATTTTCCATCACTTTCGTTACCATCCTGCTCAGTAGTACAAGTTCTCAAAGAACTCACACGCCCACGTTTCCGTCCGTTCTTTGAAGTTGCTTTGTCAGAACGACCAGGTTCACCCGTGCTTCCATCATTTGCTTTAGCAGAGTCCTCAACATTTTCTTTTGAATCACTGGGTTCACATAATTCTACAGATTCTCCATAGATAGCTTTAGCATCTTCAACAACATCTTTGACAGAGCGTGTTCTTCTGGTTCTGGCTTTCCCTCTCATGCGTGATTGACCATCACCATTCAGATTAGACACAGAATCTGCAGCAAGTTCATGAGCCTTGCTGTTGATGTTGCTTTGATCGCTGTTTGAACTTACGTTGGTGACTTCGACTTCTTTTGTGCCAGTTTCAGATTCATCCTTCTGTGCATCAAGGGAGTCGTTCGGTTCTGCCTGAGGCGTAGTTGATGGCCCACCATTCACATTAACTTGCTCAATAGATTGTGGTTCACGGTCACCCAATTTCCAAGTAACAGCAGGTTCTGCCATTTTTATTGGGGACAACTTCAGAATCTTTGAAGTACATTTCCGGAGCCATGACACCGTCCCACCAGGAGCAGGCAATCCTAAGGCAGAAGCAGTTGGGGAGGTATCCCTAGTCTCCTGCTTTGGTGCTTGGTTATCAAGAATGTTGGTCAACTTTGACAAATTAGGCATTTCCATGTTATCAATGTCAGGAAGCACGAGCTCAGAAAGTAATTCACCACACGGATTGCAGTTCCTATTACTCTCCATGGTAGAAAGAAAACGATTTCTCTCACTAATGAATTGTTCCCGCTGTTCCTTCAGTTTCTTGGTTAAGGCAACAAGGTCATCAACATCTTTTCGGATTTCTGTCTGCTGCTCTTGAAGATGATTTTTACTAACATCAACTTCTAGCTTTTCTTTCTCTATTCTCTGTCTTTCACTCTGCACGTCTGCCATTTCTCTTCTGGCTACATCTCTTAGGTAATTAATATTGCTCAATTCCTTGTCCCTCTCTTCCTCAAATAACTTCTCTTTCGCTTGCAACTCTCTTTCTCTTTCTTCCAGTTGAGTCTGCATATCAGCCTCGAGTTTCCTTTTACGCATTTCAATATCATGAAGCAGTTGACTTCTTTCGCTCTCAGCTTTCTTAGAAATCATCATACGCTCCTGTTCCATAGCCTCTGAAAATGAAACTTTTGCCACTTCAACAGCTTCTAACTCCCTTTTCATGTTTTCAATTGCTGCCTGCTTTTCATTTTGTAGCCTTTCTTCTTCCAAATGCCTGGATCTCTCTAGTTTTTCCTTTTGATCAGTTATATTCTTTAGTTCATTCTCGATCTCAGCTTTCCTCTCATCAAGTTCTTCCCATTCTTTCTCAAAACTTTCCCTTTGGGCCTTCAGATCCTCGGCCTCTTTCAAAAGAAGCTCCTGTTGAGACCTGCACTTTTCTATTTGCTCCTTTAATTCGGTTTGCAGACGAAGATAGTCAGACCTCTCCTCCTCAGTTACTCTAAGTCCCTCCTTCTCTTTGTGAATTTCTGATAGATGTACCTCATTTTCAGCCCTTATCCTCTCGACTTCAGCTTTAAGATTGAGGATTGTTTCCTTCTCCTCGAGCAATTTTCTCTTCTCAGTTTCCAATGCCTTCTCCTCAGTTTTCAAGGCTTTCTCTCTGCCATTTATGCCTTGCAGTCTTAATTCAAAATCTTTCTCTTTCTCTTTTTGTTTCTCTAGTTTTCTATCTAATGCCTGCTCACGTTTAGCAACTTTCTCCTCCATATGCTTCCATTCAGCTTCTCTCTTCTCCACTTCTATAACCTTGCTCTTTAAGCTGTCATCAATAGATTTTCTTTTCTGCTCCATTTCCAACTCAAATTCACGCTGTGTTGCATCCAATTTAGCTTGGTGTTCATCAATTAGTTGCTGAACTGCCATCTGTAGGTTAGCCAACATATAAGAAGAAAAGCATCAGTCAACACGCATAATGCACATATGTAATAATCGGCAATGACGTGGAAACATAATATATCGACCATTTCAGTAATATAATAGTGTTTATTACTGCAGATTAATGTCATTGCATTAAACTCATCAAAATACTTGCCAAAGAAAAATGATAAAAGATATGAAACATTGTCACAGAAGAAAGATCAAGATGGAAATCAAAAACTATTTGGTCAGCGAATTGCATCAGATTTCATCCACAAATGAGTGACAAAGACATATATATATATATATATACATAGAGAGAGTGTGAGTGAGGGAGAAAGAGCTTGCCTTTTCTCTGGCATCCAATTTGTCTTGCAGTGCTTGTAACTCTTGCGCTTTTGTCTCTAAAGATTTCTTCAGCACATCAGTTTCCTAAATCCAGAGGTACTTTGTAAATGGACAAGAATCCAAAAGCATTTTAGATACTAGAAGTGCTACAAGAAATAACAAGGTGCCTACTTGCTCCCTTATAGAAAGATTTTTTATCCTCAAGCTGACATCATCTTCTAATTTCTTCACAGCAAGGTTAGCAGCATCAATCTTCTTTTGTGCTTCTTCCAGTTCTTTTCCCTTTTGCTTGATAATCTTATCGGTTTCATTCGCCCTATCCTCTCTCTGTTTTACAATCATTTGAGCTTTAGCAACTCTTTCTTCTCCTTCTTGCAACTTTCTTTCCCATTCACGCAAGTCATCCCTCTGCTTTGACAAGGTAGCCTGATCTGCTTCTCGTCTGAGGATAAAAAAACAAAAAACAGTAGAACCAATGAAGTCATCCCGATAAAAAGCACCACAAAGATATACTATTACAACATACAAAAAGGATATGAGGCATGAAGTCCACTACGTACTCAGCAATATAGGAAAATCGCTCCCTCTGAACAGAACTCTGTCGAGCTTCCACTTCCTTCGACTTCCTCTCCACCTCCGAATTCTTTCTACTAACTTCAGCTAGTCTTGCATCAACAGCACGCAGCTTTGCCTCAACTTCAAGTGATTTCTCTTCAACACTTCTAACCAATGCATTTGCCTCAGTCAGCTTCGAGTCAGCTGTAAATTTGATCTCAGCGTTTTCAGAGTGTAGTTCTCGCAGTGCCTTCTCCAGCTGCAACAGTTTACGAGTGTCACAAATCTTATGTGTTCTTAGGAAAAAAGCTTATTAGAGAAAACAATTATATAAATATGTAGAAACTCTGTATTAACAAAATGATGCAAGTGCAGAAATCTAACAGAAATATTTGATAAAAAATGTAAAGCATAAGATCTTTTAAATGAATAAAAAAGTTTATAACATAAAATACAGCGTAACAGTCCTAATGAATAGAACAAGGAAGAGGAAAAATTTGCCAAATCAAAGAGGAATTGGGAACCATAAAACACAGATTTGAAACATGTAAAATTAGGAATCTTACATCACGTGTGCATTGTTTTTCAATTCCCAAAGCTTTCCTCAACATTTCTTCCCGCTTCTCAACATCTGATATAGCAATCAGATGTGCATTGCGTTCACGCTTAAGGCACTCGTTTGCCTCTTCAAAATCCTGTTGAAGCTCTTCATATTTTGAAATCCATTCCTTTTGCTCGATCAGAAGAAGACCCAAATTGTTTTGGTATTCAAAAAGCTGTTTTAGCATACAAACCAAATCGAAGTACAAACATTAGTGTTAAATTTAGAAGATCCAACAGTTAGTATTTATTTTATTCACAGCTACCAGTTCAAAAAGAAACTTAAGCCAAACAAAGTAACGAGATTCTTTAAGATGTTTACAGATCTTGATAGAGTTCAACATGAGAATTTACAAGCGACAAAAGTTATTAAAAAAAACCATTGTTTACATTTTGACGTTTAACTATAAATCGTAAGACATTGAATTCCCAACTGGTAGAAAAAAAGAGAAAAGTAATAGACCAAATCACAAAAACCAACCTCTTTTTCAAGTTCCGACACTTTATCAGGCAATCTTCTTGGATCGTCGAACCGGATCTCACTGACCCGACCCGGAACTGGGTTCACCATATCTAAACCTTTTCCGTTCGCAATTGTCTCGTCTTCAACTGGACTTGACCCATTTGAATCTCGAATCGTCGCTTTCGTCGGTGTAGACCACCTTTGCCACACCTTCAAAGGCGTGGACATCCCTCACAATTTTCTCAGAAAAAGGAAAAAAACCCTTAAATTCCTCAGCGAACTGTCTTAATTCCGAAATTGAAGTGCGGGAATCGGAAACCCAGATATCGAAAACCAAGAACAATCCCTTTTGACTTTCAGACTTCAGTAGAAATTCTTCAACAGAAGGAGAGAAAAAACGGATAAAGAAAAAAAAACGAAAGGTGTATCCTTTTTGGTGGCTCCGGATTTAAACGGAGTTCCTCAATTCCGGTACCGAAACTGATTTGAAGTCCGACAACGTCTCTCAAAGCAATATATCTCTCTCTTCTCTCTGTGTTGGAACCTTTTTTGTGTGGCTCGCGCGGATCGGTCACGTTCTTGCTTTTATTTTATTTTTATTTTTTTGTTATATTATAAAGTGGACCCCTAACTTTATCCTCTTTTCGCATTTGGGCCGCCGTTTTAGAGATTTGCTGGAAGGTTCGTGGGGATAAATTTGGAATTTTAAGAGAAATTACAACGGTTATGCGTTGTGCAAGTGTGGAACTTTCTTTTGGACGAAACTACCCCCGCCTCAAATTAGAGTAGTTAAGATACTCTGAGTCTGCCCGGCTTTCGTAATAATGCTACTTTAGACCATCTCTAATCTATTATTTGTATTTTACTCCAATGCTACTTTTTATTTTAAGTATATTTTATTTTTAATTTATCATTAATATGCATTTGTTTTTAAAAATTACAATTTAACCCATTTATTTTATTTAAAATTTTTTAAAAATAATTTTGAAATTTAGTTTGCTATTTGTAATTTTTGTGTTGTTTAATTTATAAATTTTTTATAGTTATGAATCAAATATGTGTATAATTTTCATACTTTTAGAGTTTAGTTTTGTATCATGCTAAGTGATTCTCATATCTTCGTTTATAATATTGTCATTTATAGTTTTTATAATTTAATTATTATTTAGAATCTTAATTAATATTTAGAGTATTTAAAATTTAATTAATATTTAAGACTTAATTATTATTTAGATATAAATTATCATTTTTAATATTTAAAATTTAATTATTATTTAGATTTAGTGATTATTATAATAGTTAATGATTATTTCTATCATTTATAAAAAGTTAAAAGATTGTTTTGTAAATAAAAAAGTTCACCTCTAAAATAGAAGAAAAAATAGTATTTCCCTAAATATAGAAGAAAATATAGCATTCCACTATTTCAGGGGCAAAAATAAAAGTATATTGGAGATAATTTTACTCTAAAATAGCATTTAAAAGCAAATATAAAGGTGGGTTAGAAATGCTCTTAGTGCTTGGACTAATTGATGAAAATATAAGCAGTCCGATTTTAAGAAAATGGTAATTTTATTTACTTTTAAAAATATGATATATCAATCATTTAAATTGATTCAACGAACAAAATTTATAAATATATAATTATCTTAATTTTAAAAGTGTATAGTATTGTTTTATTTTTTCAGAAATACCTTTTAATATATTTGCAGTATTTTTTTTTCAAAAAACATCAGCCCCGCCTATTGGGGAACAATCATACCCATAAATATTTTTTCCTAGGTTAATGCTAATTGTCTTTTAGTTGTTGTTTCTTTGTATTTACAGTTTCAATATGTTAGATAATCAGTTATGGACTTTTCAATTTGTTTAATTTCGTTTTACCCGAAATTGCCAAAGTTTCGAATAACTGATTAAGATTGATTGACTAATGATTGTCATTTTGCCTTGTATTAGTCATAATTGGTGAACAAAAATTTTTTGTTGTTAAGATTGTTTTCCACGAACGAATAATTCATCGGAATTGGGTTACCTCATCAATTTTGGCGGCTAGATGCTTCTTCGTTCTCCTTTGTGCATCTTTTGCTTGGTTCTTAGTGGTGGTTCTCTTCTTTCACCTGCCTTCACGAATTGGTTTCAAACTTCTATCATGCTCTATAGGTCTATGATTTCGAGTATTTCAGATCGAGTCGGTTTGGGTAGTTCGGATAATGGGTATTTACGATTATTTAGAAATTTTCTGAAAATAACTGAATTGTAGAATGAAACGAGTCGGTTCGGGTATCGAGTATTTCGGATCAAAAATTCTGATTCCGAACCAACATGATTTTTCCGGATATGAAATACAAAACTGAACAAAAATAAGCCAAAATGAATGATTCAACAAATCCTTTACCCAATCACTCGATTTTCAAATAAATACCCAATCAAAACCGACCCGAAATAGATTCTACTTTTAGTTAATTTTGGTTGCATTTAAATTTATTATGTAAATACCCAATATCCAAACAACCCGACCCGACCGAACTGACCCAAGTCACTACCTGAATTCTTCAATAAATCTCTTACGATATTACCCAAATTTCTAATGAATACCCTATCCGATTTGTCAAAATCTCAGTTCGCGTTTTTGTCCCAGGGCTAATGCCGTACAATGGGGGTATTATTTTCACTCATTTGGCAAGTTAATGTTTTTCGAATTAGACTCCTCTCTTCCAATTGTTCTAGCATCGCATTGAAGACTTCGGTTGCAGTTTCTTACCTTGACGATGGCTCATCCTATCCTCTATAGCTATCTGAGTGGTGTTGAAGCCTTTGTTTTCTTTGTTTGCTTTTCATTCTTTGGTATAGTTCTAGTTCTTTTGCTCCTGAATAATTAAGTTTTGGTGTTTCCGTTCTTTGTTTAAGAGTTTGATTTGGTTGTAACTTCTTCCACAGAGTTAGATTGATGGTTTTTGGATGGTTGTTTGGCGTTTAAGGGTTCTAGGCTTTCCGTGTTCGTTTTTTTCTCTTGTATAGGGTCTTCAACTAGTAGTGCTTCTTCTCAATTTAGGCTTCATTCTCGCTTCTGTGTTTCTTGTCGCCAACCTCAACACAATGTGATTGGGCTTTTCATCTCTACTTTGCTTTCTTGTCATCGTCAAGTATTGTCTTTTTTTTGTATTGTTTTTCCCTTTTTCTTGGTAGGATTTACTTTTTGCTTGCTTGCTAGGTCAATACACAATTCTAAATCGTTATTGCCCACATCTACATTTCTCACGTTTTTGTAAGCAAAGTGGGCATGAATTGCCCCTATACATATTGTTGTTTAAGATGAACTAAGCATCATGTCAATGTGGGGTCAGATTATCTCAATTATTGTACAGTTCATAAATGTTTATTAAATAAATATTAAATTTTTTAAAAATCCAGTTGTAGAAAGGGCAATTGAACATACGGTTTCTAAAATGATTATGGGTTCTAAATTGTTTTTTTTAGTTGAGTTAGTAGTCTGTAAGCAATTATGTAGCCGCTAAAATATAGTAGCATGTTATCAAACTTTGTGTTTGTTATCATCAAAAATAGCCGCTACCAAATTTGTTATATGTTTATATTAATATGACTGCTCCCTATATCTCCTCTTCATTATGGAGTTGTTAATTCTTATGTTTCCGATTCATGTGTGAACGTTGCCCGTTCTTTCTCCTTTTTCATGTGTGTTAGACAACTAAGTTCTATGTACCTGCTAAGTCTTTAGTTGATGTGTTGTAATTCACTTCATGCTTTGTACTTGCTATCTGTCTTGTTGTCTGTTTGATATCGTTCGATCACCCACCTTTATTGGTAGCAGTTACTTAGGTTAGTAACTATCCTAAGTAACCGCAATCTACTCTGATAGATTTTAACAAAACTGTGTGCGATTATTTTTTCGGTGTCTAATTATTCTTTTTCTGTTTTCGTTTATCTGTTATCTATATTACTGTATGTTACTGTCCGTAGTTGCCGCTAAGTAAAGAGGTATCCATTAATAGTTTCAAACATTTGCCAACATGCACTTTACAATATCTTCTGTTTCTTTTTATGCTTTTACGTTTGAAACTAATATTCTCTGGTTTCTTCTATAGAATGGCTCATGCCAAGACGGCCTCCGCCAAGCTCCCACCCCGGATGCTTGCTGCAGGCCACGACCCACTGGGTGACCGTGTTAATACATACCAGAAACTTTCCACACTAAAAATGATCACTGATGCTCTCAAACATGACAAACTGGAAGAGTTGAAGCAATCGCCACTCCACCCTATATTTCATTTGTCTAGTAAACCAGCTTGCTTTGGTAGTTTTGGCATACTATTTCTTAGCAAGTAGTTTGTTGTCGAGGAAAATAAGGAAATATGGCTTGTGTTTTGCTAGTGCTCCAATTAGAGTGTCTTACCGTAAATTCACGATAGTTACCTTATTTCTTTGCTCAAATCATGTATAGTGAGTTTTCCCAATATACCCGTTATCAAACTTTGTGTCTGTTATCAAACGAAAATAACTGCTACCAAATCTGTTATATGTTTATATTAATATGAATGCTCGCTATTTCGCATCTTCATTTTATGTAGTTGCTACTTCTTATGTTTCTGATTTCATGTTTGAGCGTTGCCCAATCTGTATCTCTTTTCTTGTGTGTTAGACAACAATGTTCTATGTATCTGATAAGTCTTATGTTGATGTGTTGTAGTTCACCTCATGCTTTGTACCTGCTATCCATCTTGTTGTATGTTTCATTTTGTTATATATGCCACCTCTATTGGTACTAGTTACTATCTCAAGTTACCGCAACCTACTCTGATATCTTTTTTACAGAATTGTGAATGATTAATCTTTTTCTATGTCTAATTGTTCTGTTTTTGTTTCTGTTTATCCACTATCTATATTACTGTCTGTTACTGTCCTTAGTAACCGCTAAGTAACTGGGTATCCGCTATCTATATTATTGTCTGTTACTGTCCTTAGTAGCCTCTGGATATTGACTACCACTGCAAAAATGATATCCTCTCTTATCCATTGTCAACTCTGACTGCTCAATATTTTAATATGTTCGCTCTGTAGTGCGAAGTCTCTCGCTAACTAGAACTGTGTTTGTTTTGTCCCCTTTTGTATATTATATCGTGCTACGGTTTTGTGACTTGGCAAGTTCTTTGTCTGATACAATTTCCATGTATAATTTAACTGATATCATCTCTTGTACCGGATATTATCTCTCACTATTTTGTTGTAACTCCTTTATCCAATCCCTCTTACCCACATGTTATCATCTCCTTTAGCGCATTACTCAGCAACTTACCTCCTTATTCAATTATTACTCTACAATTTCCCATAATTTCATCTTTCTCGTAACTAATCAATTTGCTATTGTGATTTGTGTTTCCAACAACCGCTTCATTACATCATTATATTCGTTAATTGTTACTATCTCCATAACCTAATATACTTAAAATGCTAATCACCTTATTTTATTTACAATTTTGGCTAAACATCTCTAATAGCTTCTCACCTACGAAGTTGCCTATCATCATTGTCTCTCTCTCCAATTAAATGCTCTTGTCTGTTAATGTTTTTGACACATTTTTGGGTTGAGGACACTAGGGCAAATTAACAGTATTTTCCATTGGTATTTTCATAATTCCTGTTTAGTTTGTGAGTTTTCATTTTCTTTGTGTATATTAACCTAATTAACTTTTTTTTTCTTTACAACGTTGTAATATTATTATTATTGTTTCATAGAAATTTTTTAATAAATAATTTCTAGAATTGAAATTATGTAGTTATTTGTTTAATCATATAATGTGAAGTTCCAGAATCATGATCAATCTCATAATTCATTCAAGATTATGTGAATCATTATGAAAACATAATTATTTTCAAAATCTAGATTATCAATATAATGTCGAGGACATGTGAACCTATAGTAATGTTCTTTTTATAAATCTTAGAGATCAAATTCTCTCAGAATTAAAGACCACTAGATCAGTTAACAAAAAAAAATTATCAATACAATTTGTCTCTGTATTTATGGGGAAAGTTAATTTGATCTAGACGTGGATATGTCTTACCAACAATCCATCTCACAATCCCTTTCTCATTCATTAAGATTCTATCCAATCCCACAGATTCTCTGTTTCTTTCCACAAAGCATCAATGTTAGTATGTTACACTAAACTCAAAATAAAACTGTAGGAAATGGAGAATGGATAATAGGAAGAAAAAGGAATAAAGTAATGAAAAAGTGAAAGAGAAAGCCAAAGTGGCGAAGAGCTGTTAACGAAGCAGTTGCGCGTATGAAGATAACACAGATGTTCTGTCTCCACGTGCCCCCATCATTCTTCTCTCAACATCTCTCTTCATTTTCTCCAATCCCAATCCTTTTTAGCTTTCTAATATGTTTTATAGTATACTATGAATTACTAATTGATTTTTTTTCTTATATGTCACTAGTAAACTTTTATCAATAGTATTTTAATCATAAAATAACTGTGACAAAATATGCTACAAACAAAAACATATTTCAATTCTATTTTTAATCAAAATTGTCAAATATTCAGGTTTAATATCTTGATATGAAACTAAATTTCTTAAAGATATTTATATTAATTAAAAAGAAAAATTAATTTTTTATCTATAATCATGTGAAGTATCTCTAAGACTTTTTTTTATATGAAACCTGCTAATGTAATAAACCGAAACAAAATAAACTGATTAGATATTGCTAGTGTATAACCCATAAACTTGAAAATTTGATAAAGACATATTGAACAGAAATGAAAATGAAAGAGGAAAAGCGATTCTTGGCTGCCGCCGTCTTTTTACCAAGTACACTAGATCTTCCAATTCTTATTATTATTTTATTTTAAGAATATACTAATAAATATAGACATATTTATCAAAACCATGAATAGTAAAAATATTTCAATTTAATACAATTCGATCGATTACAAAAATTACTGGTCACAAATATCAAACGCAGTCAATTTTAAATAAAAATATACTCGTCCTAAAATGAAACAAAAAATCTATAGAACAACTTAGTCCCCAATAAAAAAAGATAGTTTCAAAGCCAAGTTTAAGTAAAGTGATTAGGAGCTCATGTGACTTATCCACAAGATAAGGAAGAACTAATCAATAATTAACCTCAGTTTGAAGAGCTATTTTCACTTGCACTTGTACCGAGTAGATAATGATAAATTGTAAGAAATTGCATAGGGACATCGAGGATAAGTCTTGTCTTATATAAGAATGAAATAGGCTTAAGTCTTTGTCGGGTGTGTTTCAAAAAAAAAAAAAAAAAAAAAAAA
>OVAX01000341.1:35655-88894 GCA_900406405.1 Lepidium africanum | reverse complement strand
CAGACTTGAAATACCCTATTATAACAAACGTAGGAAAAGACTCTTGATACTTTCTTTTTGTAAAAATCCCGGATACCCAACCCTTGTCCAAACCTAATATACAGCATCATATATTTTTTTAAATTGTCTAACTATTATTAGATGTCACAAAAAGTGGTAAAGAATTGCTCAAGACTGAGCCACCATTACAACAAAGGTAATGAGTAAAAGAATAACAATATAAGTGTAAGAACACTCTACTTACGGAGAAACTTTACCGATGGAGATGTAATCAACCTGAAATCCATGGAAAGGATAGAATTCAACCATGATGGAGGACCATATGCGAGATATGAGTTGACTCTATTGTCCCTTGTCTCATTATTCAGTGAGCTGCTTGATTGGCTTTTGCTGTGGAAACGTGGACCACACAAGACGCAAAATGGTTAGCAAGCTTCAAACACTACTTTAGAAAACACCTGTACTTTGGCCATTCATGTGGGGAGTTGATCGCATGTACTACAGTTTGGTTCTCAGACCAAAACTCAACATGTGAGCAATGTAAGTTAACCATACTGCAAGCCGCCCAAGTAGGCCCTCTACATCCACTATACTTTTAGTAGGGAAGCCATCATCTCGTGCATGATACCTGACACAAACTAGATGGTCTCTTAGTATCCACAATGTCCCTACTAATCTATCGATCCTTTTCCAAGATAATCCAATATTGCACTTAAGACAACCCTCTTCCAGTTTCTGCCAATACAACAAAGGTTTTGGTCTCCGACCAATATGGACACAACTTTTGTATTGTCTGCATCAAGTTTAAACCATTCCTCCACCTTTGTAATAATATGTGCAATAAGAACATATGCATCTTGTGGTTTATTTGGATATATGTTAGCATTTATTTGTTTCCACATATGCCACAAAACCCATGGTAAAGCTCTGTGGATTCCACCAGCTTGTGCACTCTTCTCAATCAAGCATAAGATCTATCAAAAAAACTCCTCCACAGATCAGATGGGCATTGAAAGCCTAAATGATGTTGCAAGGATAACCATACATGTGAGGCGAGATCACATTCCATGAGCACGTGTATAATTTATTCACATCTCCCACCACATATTGTGCATACTGTGTTTACATTCATTCCATGATTCTACAGATAATTGGCTATAGCAAGGGCTCCTAAGAGGGCTCGCCAAACAAAAAACTTGATCTTAAGCAAAGTTTTCAGCCTCCAAACTCAGGTTTTCAGTTGATTTACTCTGATGACTTCGTTTGGTACCCAAGATGTTGTGTTTCTTAGCAATGAAGTTAAACGTGTTCCACTTTTGACATTGTATTTACCGTATTTGGTAAATTGCCATAGCCACACATCCAGCAAGTCTACACATATATCTAGTTGTAGGATTCGCTAAAAATCCTCAAAAAAAAATAAATTATTTAAATGTTCAATGTTCCAATGACCATAATCTTGTATAAGATCAGATACCAACAATTCATGAGACCAAACTGTATTTTCCCTTTCTGGTGGTCGAGGTCTATCATCCATGATCCAGTTGTTAGTCTAAATCTTTCTACTCTTCCCATTACCAATTGACTTAACTGTACCTTTAGTGAGTAATTATCTTCCAAACATGATACTCCTCCAGGCATAGGTAGGTTGAATACCTGTTAATGCGTCCAGCAAGTCGTCATGGGGAAAATACCTTGACTTATGTATTCTGATCAATAAAGACGTCGAATCAGAGAAGAGTCTCCAAGTCTGCTTTGCAAGCAATGCTTGGTTTAAGTCGGTTATATTCTTGAAACTAAGACAACTCTTGTTTTTAGATTGGCCCAGCTTCTCCCACGATACCCAATGTATTTTCTTCTTATCTTCATTACAACTCCTCCATAATTTGGTAACAGCGCTTGTAATCTTCTTGCATTGGTGCTCAGTTAGTTTAAAGCAAGACATAGCATACACAAGGAGAGAAACTACAACAGACTCGTTTTGACCCGCTTAGACATTCAGGCAGCCCAAGAGATCTGACTGTGCCTCTTTCCTCTATTATTCCCATGTGTAATCTGATGAATTGCTTCATTATTGGGTCCAACTTGGCTCCAAAAGAAATGGTAATTTTTTTGAAGTTGATTTGCTGTCCAGAAGCATCTCCATAAAGCTTGAGACATATAAGGATTTATGCACTTTCCTTGAGATTCGCATCACACATGAAAATACTATCGTCCGCGAATAATAGTTGTTGAATAACCAGACTGTGCTTCATGATACTAATGCATGTGATATGTTTTTCACTCTTGACTCTCTTCATAACATGAATTAGAGCCTCCACATACATGATAAACACGAAGGGTGAAAGGGGATCACCTTATCTTAATCCCCTTTTTAGCTTTATAAACCAATGTGAGCTACCATTAAGTACCACCGAGTACGTGACTGAAGTGATACACTTCTTCATCCAACAACACTAAATAGTATTGAAGCCTATCTTGTTGAATAGATCATCCAAAAAACGCCATTTGAATATGTCATAGGCCTTCGACGTATCCATTTTAATTACCATAAAGTCTTTATCGCGTCGCGGATTTGTCTTCAAGGATGTATCAACTCTTATGTGATGAGGATATTATTGGAGATTAAATTCCCTGCTACAAAGGCCCATGGGTATTAGACACCAGCTCCGAAAGCCACTTCTTTAGTCTTGTACTCAGAATTTGTGACACCACTTTTTATGCAACTGAACAAATACTGATTAGTTGGAGATATATCATTCTCTGAGGGCGGCTCCTAGAGCTTTGGCTCCTTTACTTCCAATAGTAGCCATACATATCTCCTTGTCATTGACTATTTTCATAAGGGTTGTGTTCATCTCATCGGATATCCTCAGTATCGTATCGTCAAGTTGCTCGGAAGCATACTCTGGATTAGTAGAGCTAAAGAGATTTCTGACATATTGCACAACTACCTCACCTTTGGAGGCTTCTGTGAGCTGCTCGATTCCTTCATCATTCACAAGCAGTGATATTGTATTTTGTAGTCTCCTCCTCTTTTAACCACTTATCTCTGCTTCTTTGTTTCCAATACACTTCCTCTTCTCTATAAGCATGAGCTAGTTTCTCTATAATATCACACATAAGCCGAAGATTTGGTGTTTGTTTTCAACAGTTATGTTTGAAATCTTGTTTAGCCGCTTAATATTCTTCTTGGAATTACAATTTTTGATACTCTTCCATCTAGGTAAAGCTGTCCTACAATAACCAATTTGACTCATAAATACTCACGACAACCTAGTTTATGTAACCATTGTTTGTCAAAGACAAACATTCTTTTCTTAGTTGATTCATCTGGAGCAAACTTAAGTAGCAGAGGTCGATGATCTGAGCTAACCCATTCCATAAACAAGCCATTAACTGTAGGTAAAGTGCAAAACCATTCAATATCACCAAGAGCTCTATCCAGTCTGGATTGGATATAAAGCCCATTGCGTACTCCTACCCCTGAAAAATGATTTGCTCCACACAGAACTTCCTTAAGTCCACAATTAAAAAACATGTGACGAAATGGGAAAAAAATCTATCATCTCATTGTGACCCACCGAGTTTCTCTTTATTGTTATAAATCTCGTTAAGGTCACCAATTACTAACCATGCTTCATTTCTATTGATGCCAATATCTGTGAGTATATCCCAAATTTTTTGTCTCAGAGCTCTCATCGGTTCACCATACACAATGGACATATTAGAAGAAAATGAGCCAAGAACCACTTGAACATCAATAACATTCTTGTTTGAGTTTAACATTGATACATTGTAGGTTGATTTCCAAAACAATACTTTATATTCAGCCTCGTTGATTGATGCTAGTAACACAAGTTAAAAAGATTGCTCTAGGACCTCTCCAGTTGGGCTTTTTAGTCGGATTCCAACTCCTGAGCCGTGTTGAGATGATGACCCATCAACGTAAATTCTCCAAGTCCGACTTTAAAGGTTCCAAGTCGGGAGACAATTTGATTACGAAGTCGGCTAGTACTTGAGACTTTGCGCTTGTTCTTCCTTTGAATTCAATATCGTATTCACTTAATCCTTCAAATCGGTTTGGACTATGCATTATCAATCGTAGCGGATGATTTATCAACACTATGATGGTGTGAGACTGGAAGTAAGGTCGTAACTTTCTCGCCGAGGTTGCAACAGCTAGCACGAGTTTCTCTGTAGTCGGATATCTAGATTCAGCTCTGTCTAAGGACTTGCTGGTGTAGAAGATCATGTGCTGTGTTCCTTTGTCATCTTAAACAAGTACACTACTTATTACCGACGTTGAGACCGCAATATATAAGTATAGTGGTTCTCTGTCTTCGGGTTTTGCAAGGATTAGTGGAGTCGAAAGGTACACTTTTAACTTGAAAAAAGCGTTTTCGCACTCTTCATCCTACTTGAATTCTTTGTTCTCACATAATAAATTGTAAAATGGAAGACATTTATACGTTGAACGAGAGATAAATCGGTTTAGTACGGTAATTCGGTCGGTTAGCCATTAAACTTTCCGTTTGTTCTTCAGAGAAGGCAAATCTTGGATTGCCTTAATCTGTTTAGGATTCACTTTGATTCCCCTTTGAGTGACTACGTAATCGAAGAATTCTCCCAAGGTTACTCCGAAAGTGCACTTTGCCGGATTGAGCTTCATTTGATACTCGTTCAGAGTTTGAAAGCAACGTACTAAGTGGTTGACATGATCTTCTACTTTCAGCGACTTGACTAGCATATCATCTATGTGTACTTCCATTGTTTGCCCTAGTTGGTCAGCAAACATCTTATTGACCAAGCACAGGTAAGTTGCTCTAACATTCTTCAAACTGAATGGCATGACTTTATAGCAATAAGTTCCTCGCTCCATGATGAACGAAGTTTTCTCCATGTCGTCAGGATGCTTCAAAAAAAGCGTCCATAAATGAAAAAAATTCATTTCTAGCCGTTGCTTTGACAAATCGGTCGATGTTTGGTAACGGGAAACTATCCTTCGGACAAGCTTTGTTCTGGTCCCTAAAGTCCACACAGGCTCGCCACTTCCCATTTTTCTTGGGAACAACAATTGGGTTAGCTAACCATTCCGGGTATTGAACTTCAATGATGGACCCGGTGTCGGTTATCTTTTTGACTTCGTCAATTACTTCTTTTGTTCTTTTCGGCCGTATCCTTCTCCTTTTTTGCTTGATTAGTTTATATGTCAGATCGACATTTAATCTGTAACTTGTAATCTTTGGATTGATTCCAGGTATATCTTTGACTGACCACACGAATGTTGTCACATTTTGCTCCAGAAGTTGGATCAACTTGTCTCAGATTGGTTAACTCAAGTTAACTCTAATGCTTACGCATCTAGACGAGTAAGTCAGGTCGATGTTGACGAGTTCAATAATTAATTAATCTGGTTTCTTGGGAACAGGAGGTTCCGACAATGCTTTGCCTCTCACAGTGCTGTGATCATACATGACTTGTTTCGTAGTTTCAACTCGGCGATAAAGCAAGTCCGAGACATCTTTTGATCTCCTTGAAGCGTGTAAGCTACTTCATTCGTCAGGATCTTTACGCACTGATGGTAACTTGACGAGATTGCTTTCGTCGCGTGAATCCATGGTGTTCTTAGAATTATATGGTAGATTAGTGGTTTATCCACTTCTAAGAACTTGATCAATCTCATAATTCTGGCGACTCTCATTGCTAACTTGACCGTTCTGATTGCATTGATCGTACTTCCATTGAACGCAGTCAGTGTTTTTTCTACCGGTTTGAGTCGAACGTCTGGTACCTACATTTTGCCAATGTCTCTTTGAAGATTAAATCCACTGAACTTCCAGCATCAATGAGAATCCGAGATACGTCATTGTCGGCTACTCGTAATTTTACGACTAGCGGGTTGTTATACGGGAAGCTTACTCCTTCGACATCCTTGGCGGTGAATGTTACCTTCGAATCCACCGTTCCTAAATTCTCAGCGACTGGTTTGAGGTTGACCGCTGCTACAACCTTTCGCTCGTATTTCTTGATCGACCTTATAGTGTCGTCATAGAACTGTAATACTCCCATGATTACGTTGACTTCCACTCTTGGAGACCCTTATTCGTTGGTCTCTTTGTCTTGTTTCTGCCATTTAGATTTTTTCCTTGGTGTTCCCATTTTGATTGTCCTCTTTGTAAGCTGCTTCTCGCAACTCGGCTTCTTTCCGTTTTTGGGCTATAACCTTTTGAGTCTCTTCCTCCGAGACATTTAACTCGACTTTGCTGCTATTGTTTGCAAGCAACTATTGCAGCAGTTTACACTTTAAAGTGGAAAGACCGGTTCTATTGTGGAATGCACAATACTCACTTTGGTTGTAAGTGTTGTTGAACAGCTTCTTACAAGCTAGGCTATTAGTTTCGCCAACTTGGAAAGTTGTCACCGAGAGCCCTTTTCCTCTGTAATTATGTTGTCTCAGCCCGTGATATTCCTTTTTTGATTTCTTCAATTCTGTATTTTCTGAGTTTTGGCGAGGATCTGCTTTTCCTCCACATAATCTGCATGCCTTCCTGCTCTGCACAGGGCATCCGAGATCGTACTGGGCCGGTTCACAAAAAGATCTATCCTTAAGGCACCATTCCAGTTCTTAGAGCCTCAATGGCCATGTCGTCACTGACTTGAAGTTAGTATTTTCTTGAAGCGTCTGAGATACGACTTCAGAGACTCGTTAAATCCTTGCTTCATGGACCTTAACTCCGCTATTGAGGTGTCTTGGTTAACAAATAGAACGTATTGCTTCATAAACAACTTGGCAAGTTGATTAAAGCTCTTAATCGGTCCAGTAGGTAACTTGGTGAACGATACCAAAGCATCGCCAGTTAGGTTCTCTGCGAAAAGTTGACAGTAAGCCGCATCCTCCTAGTCAGGATTGTAATTTGTTCTATTCATCATGACGTTGAAGGCACTCATAAACTCTATTGGGTCATTGGTCCCATCGTACAAAGGCCATCTTAGTCTTGGTCCTCAATTTACCGAGAACCTTTTTAGTCTCGGTGCGAATGGCAAGTTTCGAGCTTGAGCCAGAATTTGGCCAATCTCGGGTACCGAGCTGGTAGCTTGATGGAATGTAGACCTCATGTATTCCATCATTATGAATTTAGTTGCCGCGTCCAAGGTTGTCGGAATGTGCTGTCCCGACACCTTTTACGTCATAGATTGTCTTGGTCCCGAGATGTTAGTTGGATGCAGACTCGGCATTCCTCTAAATAGGTTCCTCAGCACACTGACCAATACTTCTCCATGTGGCCTGTTGGTTTGTGCAGAGATGGGAGACTACCCTCGTTTATCTGAGAGTCAATTCTATCAAATCTCTCCGCGTTTCTTCGGTCAGAAGCTTCATATTGCGCTATCAAGTTGCGCACTAAGTTCTCGATCGATGGTGGCCTTTCAGGTGGACCAGGGAGAATAGTTACTTCTCGAGATTCTTCTCAATTCTCCTCCCGAGTTTCAACAGAGTTCAAGATGATCCGAGAGTCGGATCAGTGTGCTCTTGGAGGCTAAGATCCCTCATTTCTGGTGAGTTGATGGTAACTTTATCTTCACCCATTCTTTTTTCTTAGTTTGTACTCCTTTCTCCTGTGTAAAGAAGTTCCTCGATGTCTTCCCCACAGATGACGCCAACTGTTCGAGCCAGATCTAGCACAAAGGGGCTAAATCTGAAATTCTAATTAAAGAGAGAGAAGAAAAAGCAATGACTCTTGAAAATTTGAAGAGAAGAAGTATATTACCAAAATAGCAAAGATGATTGTCGAGTAGAGTTTATTAGCTTAATGTGTGTGTCAAAATGCCGATCCCTTTTTTAAAGGATCTGCTCCTCTATTTATAGATTATAAAGGCAGTTACAAAGTAGTTTACAAAAAATAAATATTACAATTGTCTAGATATGATCTTATCTAGAAGATTCTGGCAATATTTTTGGAAATTTTCCATGTTGGAATAGGAAAATTTTCAATTCTTTGTTGAATGACGTGTCGTCCGACTTCCTTCAAGCTTAGCGCTTCTCCGAGAACGAATTCTTCTGAGTAGACTGAAGATGTCCGAGTTAAGACTTCAATATTCTTTCTGAGTTCAAGACTTAGAATATTTGCCTATTGTTTCTCGTGGACCGAACTAGGATCTCAGATCCACCTCCAACAGAGACTATCTCATGAATGTATCCCTCGTTACACCTTTCTTTGGTTATGATGATCAGTAACACATGCAATGATCTCATCTAGACGTAGTGTAGTCTATGCACCCTCATGTTGATCTTTTATCTACCTAAATCATCGTCCACATACAAAGAAATTTCTTAGTAAGAAATTTTGCTTAAGCCATTTGTTCCATAGAAGACAGTGTTTGTAATTACTTGATTACTTACGAATCAATTATATTCAAAGGATATTGTCTCTGTAGACACTTTAATGCTATGTTTAACTGATAATCATCCTGTGCAGCGTAAGTTATCGGTTATGGTCACAACAATGTTGTAATATTTTACAAAACAGACTCTGTGATTGTTGGACTTGGTGTTGGAGCAGTTTTTTTTAGCTATTATGGTTGAATTATGAAGTTGAGCTTGATCCTTTGAGCTATCTATGTTCATATTATACTTCTACAAATTTAATCTCTTTTAGCTAAGTTCAACGCAATGTAGGGTCACTTTGACATGAGCAAGTGTGCTAATCCAACTTTGGGTGATGTTATAGGTTGCAATACGATCATTCTTCATTTAGTCTAGAAGCTATATATGTCTAGTGGTGAGCCCGCCATGAGCTACTGTGGTAGAGTTATGAAGTTGAGCTTGATCCTTAGAGCTATCCATGTTTATATCATACTTTTATACATGTGATCTCTTTTAGCTAAGTTCAACGCAATGGAAAGTCACTTTGACATGAACAAGTGTACTAAGTCAACTTTGGGTGGTGTTATAGGTTGCAATACGATCATTATTCCTTTAGTTTATAAGCTATGTCTATTTGTGAACCTGTCATGAGCTACTGTGGTTGATTTATGAAGTTGAGTTTGATCCTTAGAGCTATCCATGTTCATATCATACTTCTACATATATGATCTCTTTTACCTAAGTTCAACGTAATGTTAGGTTGCTTTGACATGAGTAATTGTGCTAAATAAAATTTGGGTGGTGTTATAGGTTGTAATACGGTCATACTCCCATTAGTCTAGAAGCTATGTCTATTGGTGAACTGTCATGAGCTAATGTGGTTAAGTTAAGAAGTCGGGTGACTCAATTAAAGGTAAATTCTCATACTACTTGACATCATCTGAAAATGGTAAACCGAGCAAGATCAGTTTTGAAACCAATGTTATCATGTTAGGAACAAAAGTTTCACAACTCCTTTGATTCCCAAGAAAAACTATTATCTTAACATATAATCCATTACCGTGGGAAACAAGCGACCTAAATATAGAAACTCATATTGTGTAATCAGCAAGGGCAACATCCAATGACAAAACTAGGTCTGGGCATAAAAATCAGACCCGAAAAACCAAACCTGGACCCCACCCGAAAAAGAAGACCCGAATCCGAACCCAAAATGCCTAAATACCCGAACAGATACAAAAATTTAGGACCCGAAAAACCGCACCCGAACCCGGACCCGAACCGAGAATCAAACGGGTACCCGAAGACCCGACTTTATAGTTTTTTTTAAGGTATTTTTAGAGTATTCTAGGAGTATTTTTTGGTAATTTTAGATGTTTTCACATATTTTTGAATATTTAGGTATTCGAAAATATTGTTTTGCTATTTTTAGGTATCTTTATGATATTTTTAGGTACTTGTTTTGGTATTTTTAGCATTTTTAAGGATATTTCTTGGTTATATGGGTATTCGGGTAAGTTTCAGGTTTTTTAAATTTGGACCCGAACCGACACGAACCCAAATGGAATCGACCCGAAACCGAACTGAAATAGTAACGGGTCCTGTATGGGTATAAATATTCTAGAACCGAAAGAACCGGACCAGAAAGGAACTGACCCGAACCCAACCCGAAGATCCGAACGCCCAGGGCTAGACAGAACTATTAAAGGAGGAACCGACACCCCTGAAATTTTCAAAAATGTTACATATTTTGATTTTTTAAACAAAATTGACCCCTTAAAAATAAAATTTTTGACCTTATCAAACATATAATTAACATCAATCCATTCAAATTTTATGTGACATTAAAGTAGTCAAATATAAAATTAAAATTAATTATTATTTGTAACAGTAAACTTAATTAACTCTAGTTGATATATCATAGCTTTTTGTTGTTATCAACAATTGGATCGACAAAATTCGATTTATAACCTAAATATTTTCCAATTGGAGGAAAATGAGATTCGAACTCACCAAGTGGTGCTAAGCTAGATCGGGAGCAAACTAATTGAGCCACCTACTTCTTAACACTTCGTTTTTTTTCTTTTCAGTTATTTCTTTCAATCAGTTTACAAAAAGTTTCTATGTCTAACTAAAAAAAATTGTTTGTTACATTAAATTACACTAGAGAGAATTCCAACTAAATAAAGAAATGTTTCAAAAATATACCATGTCTAAAGTTAATGTCTAAATTTAATATATATGTGTAGATATTTTTAAATAATACCAAGGCTCTAACTGGTACATGTGGAATGACGAAGAATTGAGGAAATTTTTTATTCCACACATTTTTTCATCCACATATTCCATTCACTTTTGAGGTATTAACATTGTAGAGTTTGAGTAATTTTTTTTTCTTTTTTTTCTTTTTGTTTACGTTTTTCTAATTTTACATGTAACTTATATTATTTCAAAACTAATTTCAAAATATTTCAATTACTTAATTAATTTTCAAAATAAAATATACATTTAGTAATAAATAATGACTTAGATATATTACTTAATTGCATAATTAAAATTTAATAAAATATATAATTATAAGTATCAAAATAAATATCTTAATATCAAATAATTAATTGATTTAAATTAATTTTAAAAAATGTTTATAATTATAGATATATTTTTTATATTTATATTTCTATTTTTCAAAAAAATTCATAGTTTGATTGTTTTGGTTTCTTAAAAAAACTTAGGACAACATTCGGTTCTCTGTTTTGATCGATTTTGATTTGATTATTTTGGTATATGAATTTGTCTTTAGGGGTTCGATCCCTCCACACTACATTAAATAGATTAAAAAGAATTTTAGAGTGAGGTTTAGCTATGTATCATGATTTGTCGATATAATTGTTGACAGAAAATATACAATTAACTATGAATAATATTGTACGTGTATTTTTATATTTCACTTATTTTAGTTTGGATTCAGTTTAGCTCAAATTCTATTTTCTTTTGGTATATGAATCATGCATCAAGAATTCAACCGAGAACATGATGTAGATTAAATGAAGTTCTACGGTAGAATCTGGCTATGAATCGGATTTTGTCGATCTGGTTATTAAAAGATTAAGAAATTTCACAAGATTCCACATTAAGCATAATTCAGCTGTTACCATTTGATTTTAAGTAATTCCGCAAGATTACACATAAAAAATAGAAAAAATTCTGCCAGATTCTGCATTCAGTATAATTTCGCAGTTACCATTTACACCGCAAATGAAATTAAGCAAATAATTGTAAGTTAGTGTAAAAATGAAAAAGTGGTAAAAGTTTTTGAAAACATGAGTGAACTTAGTATATAACAACGTATTTTAAATTAAATTGTATTTTTGTTTAGAAACAAGATTTTGAAACCCATTTTATACTCTAAACTAGATGATACAATTGTGTTTTTTAATTAATGCTAAGAAAATACAAGGCCCACAAAGTGATGTGAGTTTATGTTGCAATAAAACCGCATAACTGAAATTTCTAGACATTACTATATAAACCAACAGATTATGTAGATCAGTAATTTTTCATGTTGGAGAATTATGATACAATACATGCAAAGAATAGAAACCGCAAGAACTCAAGTTGCATAGAAGAATAACAAGTCTTCAAAACTTCAGAGATTTAGCCACGAAATTCTCCAAGAAGATGTTTCAGTGGTAGTATCTCTTAGAGTCTCCTCTGACCTCAAATCTTTTTGACGAGAGATAAGAGAAGAAATGCTCAACGATTGAAATAATAGACACAAGAAAGAATAAGATTATGTGAAGAATTGAAGAGAAGAAAGCTCAATCTGTGTAACACACAATCAATTCATCTGAGAATGATGAATTGATATTTCTATCTTCTGTTCTAACTCATCCTTCTGAATCTCTCTCTCTCTCTCAACTTTTTTATTTTCTTCTTTTCATCGCATAATCTTATATTGATAAGATTAATTTGTTTAATAGAAACGTTGGTTTAATGTTATGAGCTTTCTTAATGGATTCATCTTTTGTCGATTTATTCAATATAATCATGTCCATATTTTTGAAATAATTCTAACATTCTTCCTCTTGTTTCACAAAATTTGGAGCAAACAATCCTATGTCCTAAAGACTTCAATCAGACTTGTTGAGCATCTCACAACATGTGTATAAATACACATAAATTTGATTGATTTATAAAATTTAACACATTTTATAAGCTCATGTTTTCACTATAGGTTTATCATACTTTACAATCAGTTTAGTATAACCGAAGCAGAACATGTCTAAAACAAGTGTTGAACTCATTTACAGAGTATCATCAAGCACTCGATTATACAAGTACCTTAATGTTTCCATTTTACATGTTGTTATCAAATAAGCTATAAGCCTATAATTTGTTCAGACTTAAACATATTTTAGTGATATCTCTTATCACTTTATGTTTCTAGGTAATGTGTCGCTTTTCTCATGACTTATTCACTAATCCGAATAAGACTCTTTGTTCATTCATCCAAAGACTCAACCAATTAGTTGCATCTTATAATTGACCTTTGAACTAATGATTGTTATCGAACATTTTCCATCATTTATGGACACATACACAATCAAAATGAGCTTATAATCTTACAGAAATTACTAGTCTCACACCTCATTTTACATGATTTATCAAGTTTAGTAATATTTGAAAAAGACAATTTGAACACAACAAACTAAAAACACTTTGAAATCGACTAGAATTCAACACAATAGGCTAGATCACTTTGAAATATGATTTATTAAGCAATAATCTTTTCTTACAAAAGACTTATTCTCGTTGGAATTACTCTACTCGAGAAACTAACCTAAATCTATTTCAACCCTAACCGATAACCTAAGGCTCAATTCACTAATCTCTCTCTCTAAAACTTACGGCCTAAGTTCTTAGAATATTAGGTTTACAGTTAACCTTCTCTTTTATAGGCACAAGAGACAAACCCTCTTGCCCTAAAAACTCTCCCACATTTTCCCTTTATCAACAAGGATATTTTCCTTTTGATAAAATCTTCTAGAGATTATTCCTTATCTCTAATTTGAATCTCTAACAACCTCAAGCCTTCCTCTCCAAGTTTCAAGCAATAATCACACAGCTTCATTAAATCATTCATGTTACTCCTCCGTGTCATCTCTCACGTGGTTTTTAACTCATTCATGTGACCTCCATACATTTTAACTAATGCATCTTCAATCTTCTCCTTTTTGGCTTGATGTGCATATTCAACAAACAGGTTCACATTCATGTTGTTGTAACTTGAATAATCAGGTTCCTGTTCTGCATCTTGAGCAATCACGTTCCTATTCTGATTCAGGTTCCTGTTCTCCACGTTCTTCTTGCTGTAATGCTCCCCCTAAAATGTTTCTCGCCCGTAATCGAACATCTAGATCCATCTTCAATCAAACTTATATCCCCCTGCTTGAGTGCACATCAAGACAAAAACAAACAAGGTTCTGTTTAATCGCTAGGATTGACCAATTAGTGTACCAGGATACATAATTACAATCACGAATCAAAGCAATCAAAGGCCAACTTTGTCACAAATGAGATTAAGCATAAATTACTTTTTCATCAGATGTCTGATCATCAAACAAACTTGTGAGTGACCCAGAATTACAATCAACCATGTTAATGACTCAACTTTGACTTTTCACAAATTCAGAAACAAAAATACCTTGCATTGAGTCTGATCATATACAAAGAACCTATATTCTGCAAACCCTAGCATGCACCTTACTTTTGAGACGTAAGATCAGAATCAAGACTTTGTGGCTAGATTTTCACACTGGCATGCCTTCAAAACAAGCCTTTTTCAAAGGGTTGAGGATATTAAACGGATCAAGCAGCTGGAATCTCCTTTGGAGAGTTATACACAATAACATATGCAAACTTAAATGGTGTAGGTACCCTTCTTGATCATATGACTGTTGCAACATCACAAGTATGGTATAATCACTTTGTTATTAGTTGATACACCCTTCTTGATCATGTTTTTTGGCAGATCTTCACAAGTACGATACTTCCATCATTTTTATAAAGCTGAATCAAAGATATCACTTGACTTCTCAACCTAGTGATTCAGATATTCCACACACGAGTGAAATTTGTGTAACGAGTATCACTTGACTTCTCAACTCATATACACTTTTTTTCCTCAGCTCATTGACCTCCTTCTCCTAACATTTAATATCTCAGCTCAAAAATCATCTTGTGACAGCATGACAGACAACTATTTTCCACTTATTCGATCAAAACTGATATCGGTCTGATTTTAAAGTGTCTGCCATTCTTTTCCCGAAACAAGCTCCTGTCTCAAATCAGCTCAACAAAACCTCAAAACATCGTTTAGCACTCACAAATTCTAATTGCAGTTCTCAATTCCACAAAAAGATTAAAAGCAAGAGGTTAGTAAATAAATCAACTAGTTGATATTCAGTGTTCACATAATCCATTCTAACCAGTTTCTCCTCAATAAGTTCACGAATATCAATATGCTTAGTTCGTGAGTGCTAAACAAGGTTTTTAGCAATACTAATGACACTTTGATTATCACAATAAATAAGTAAAGGTTCCGAAGTTGTACCATAATCAACAGATATTTGCTTCCCAATGCAATGTACTCTGCTTCGGCTGTTGATAATGAAACACAATTCTGTTTTTTGCTGAACCAAGCTATCAAATTGTTTTCCATAAAGAAACATCCACTACTTGTGCTTTTGCGATCATCAACACATCCTGCCCAATCTACATCGTAGTACCTTGTCAAGTTTGTTATCGTATCCTTTGTGTAGAAAATCCCAAGATTCTGAGTTTCGTTCATATACTTCAAAATATGTTTAGTTGCTTGAAGATGACTTTCTTTAGGGAATGCTTGGAATCTTGCACACACTCCCACTGAGTAATAGAGATCTAGTCTATTAGTAGTCAGGTCCAATAGACCTCTAATCAAGCTTCTATAGGCTGTAGCATCTATAGACTTTCCTAATTCATCTTTGGAGAGCTTTTCATTTGTTCCTATAGGTATCTTTGTCATCTTGCTGGTTTCCATCCCAATTTTCTCAATTAGATTTTTTGCATACGTGCTTTGATTCACAAAGATCCCATCAGCCGTCTGTTTTACTTGAAAACCCAAGTGAGTTCACCATTCATAATCATCTCAAATTCTTTGGTCATGACTTCCACAAACTTGTCCACCATGTTCTGATTAGTAGATCTAAACATTATGTCATCTACATAGATCTGCAGTACTATGAATCCATCAACATTGTTTAGTGTAAACAATGTTTTGTCAACACTTCCACGTGTATATCTATTCTCAGTCATAATTATAGCTAGATGATCATACCAAGCTCTTGGTACCTGTTTGAGTCCATACAATGTTTTGTCAACACTTCCACGTGTATATCTATTCTCAATCATAATTGTGGCTAGATGATCATACCAAGCTCTTGGTGCCTGTTTGAGTCCATAATTGAGAAAATCCATTCCAAGCCAACAACATTAACACTTGTAGGACGACAAACTAGAATCCACACATTCAATTGTGCAAAGTTTGATAACTCCTCTTTCATAGATGCAATCCAAAACTCATACAATAGAGCTTCTTTATATGTCTTGGGTTCGATTTTAGATACAAATCAAGTATATTCAATCGATTCAACAACTTCCTGTTTTTGTGCCATGAAAGCTGTATTCCCAACAAGCTGTTTGAAGTCAATTTGCTTACCTTGAGTAATTCTTCCCCCCTGAATCTCACCTATAACATCGTTGGAGGAGTGATTCTGATGTACTTGAGGAGGAACAACAATCGTATCTAAAGAACGAACATCAGAAATATATTCTTCAGGCTGTTGAGGCTCATCATTCTCATCATGTGGCTGAAGTGTTAACCGAAACGTGGAAGTATCATCAAAGACCACGTTCACAGTCTCTTGAACTCTCAAAGTACGACGATTGTATACTCTGAATGATGTAATTGAACTCGAGTAGCCAAGGAATATACCTTCATCACTCCGAGAATCAAACTTTTCAAGATGATCCTTATCATTCAGAATGTAACAGACACATCCAAACACGTGAAAGTAATGTACTGTCGGAGTTTTACCATTCCACAACTCATAAGACGTCTTTGTAGTTCCTTTTCGCATGTACACATGATTGATGATGTAACATGCAGTGTTAACAGCCTCTACCCAGAAGTGTTTAAGAGCATTACTTCCATGTAACATTGCTCTCGCTATTTCCTGCACTGTTTCGTTCTTGCGCTCAACAACACCATTCTGTTGTTGTGTTCATGGTGCAGAAAATTGATGATCAATACCTTGTTCTAAACAAAAACGTTTGAATAGATCATTCTCAAATTCACCACTATGGTCACTCCGAATGAACTTGATGCCTTTATGTTCATTTTTAAGCTGAAGTGCCAAAATTCTGAAGCTATCAAAAGAATCACTTTTCTCACGAAGAAAACGCCCCCATGTGTATCTGCTGAAATCATCAAAGAAACAAGAATGTACTTTTTCCAGCAATGCTCTCGACTTGAATAGGACCCATCAGATCCATATGAACAAGTTCTAACGGACTCTTGGGACCTAATATCCAGAACATACTTGTGTTGAGTCTTGACCTGTTTTCCCATTCTATAAGGACCACATACAACTGCTGATCTTTTTCAATCTTTGATAACCGTCTGATGATCTCTTTGTTAGATAACTTTGCCATAGTCTGAAATTTCATGTGACCTAGACGTTGATGCCAAATCTGAGTTTCACTTTATGATCTAGCAACCATGCATTGTGAACCAGGAACCCACATGTAGCAATCATTTCTTATACGAACTCCCTCTAAGTGAATAGTACCTTTCTCGTCAACAACTCGACATTTAGTTCTTGTAAATGTAACATCCAAACCTGTGTTACACAACTGGTTGATGTTAATTAAATTTGCTTTCAGTCTATCAACACACAGTACTAAGTTTAGGTTTTGTTGAACTGCCCGTAGTCCCTTTACCATATATTTTTCCTTTAGCACCATCACCAAACGTCACTTTTCCAGCTGTGACCACCTCAAGCTCTTGTAGAGAAGCTTGATCTCCTGTCATATGTCTTGAGCAACCACTATCAAAGTACCACTTGCTCATTGAGTTACCAAGATCACCTTTCTGAGCTGTGAATGCTACTCTACAGAACAAATCCATTTTTTCAACCCAAATCTGGTTTTTGTTTTTACCGTTGAAGGTAAACTTCTGTTGCCTCCAAATTTTCCGAACCCTAGACTGAAGCTTGTAGCATTGTTATCTCATATTCCCTTTCTTTCCACAATACCAACACGCAACTTGATGACCCCAATTTAATCCATAATACTGAGTCTTCTCAGTTTTCCACTTTAGACCAGCTTGCTGTTTTTCTCCTTTTTGCTGTAAAGGTTTGAGTTGATCTACACTCTACGATGCACCTTTAGCTTTCACAAACTTCATTTCTACAAATTCTTTTCCTTTATAACCCAAACCATAACTTGTATTTTCTATCCTTCCTACAATCAACAGATAATCTAATCCTTTGTTCCTTTGGACAACATCTTGATCTCTCAGATAGTCTTCTTTCCAGATCAGTATTTTTAGCTTTGACGTCCTTGAGTTCATTCTCAACTTGTTGCAGCTTATCTACAGTGACCTGTTTTTCTACCATCAGACGTTTATTTTCATCTTGAGTTTGAACCCAAGAAGTCACCAACATTTCCATATGATCTTCTAGAGTCATGTCAAGATCATCATCAGATTCTGACTCGTCTACATCAACATATTGGTCTTCAGCAGGAATCTGATTCTCATCAGCCTTCTGACTTTCAGGAACAAGGTCAGAGTTTTCATCTTCTTCCTCATTGTCATTCATTTCCACAATGCCAAGATGAGATACAAAGTGGTTCAGAATATTATCATCCTCGTCACTGTCACTGTGAGTATCACTCAGAGTTGTGATTGCTGATTTTCAACTCAATTTGGACTAACATTTGTTCTTGGTATATCCATATCATTTACACTCGTACCATTGAATGGTCATCTTCCTCCTAGCTGATGGACATTCAGATTTAAAGTGTCTATAACCCTGACATTCAAGACACTGCTTGTCAGCTTTGAAGTTGTCTTTATCAGCTACTGGTTTTGCAGACGCCTGATATTCCTTCATTTATCCTCTTTTTGTTTTCCGAAGGATTTTTTTCACAAACAACCCAACATGCTCTTCGAGATTTTCAACTGACTCTTTTTTTATGAGCTGTTTTTTCAGATACAAGTGCAATACTCTTACCTTTGGTTGTCTTTTCCTTCAGAGTGATCTGAAGCTCATACGCTTGCATCATACCAACAATCTGATCATATCTCATTGTGTCAGAGTTTTGAGATACTTCGAGAGCTGACTGATGACCATGAAACTTAGTCGGAAGACATCTTAAGAATTTTTTGACCATTTTCTTGTGCTTATACATTTTTCCCAAGATTAACGCTTCGTGTGCTTGAGCTGACAGCTTACTGCTAAATTCTGCAACAGTTTCATCTTCTCCCATAGTCAAGTTCTCGAACCGTGAAGCCAAGATGTCTATCCGAGTCCTTTTCACACTATTGGTACCTTCAAACCCTACTTCTAGGATAAACCCATGCCTCTTTAGCACTTTTACAACCCTATACTCTCTTGAATTGATTGTTGTGCAGAGAGTTGAAAATCGCTAACAATACTTTGGAATTTCAATTAGCATACGATTTCTCCTCAACAGTCCACTGTTTCCTTGGCTTTGGAACGAAGTCACTGTTTGCATCTTTAACCACTAGATGTTCCCAATCTTCTTCAATTGCAAGCCATGCATCAGAATCAATTCCATGAATGCACTGAGCCATATGCACTTTCCAGTGTCCATAGTTATCTGGATCAAACTTAAGAGTTTTTGCAATTACCACCAATTGTTGCTGCGAAATTTCCATCTCGTATTCGGGATCTAACACCTGCAAAAAATAACAAACGTTATGTGGCAAACCGCCAATTAAAAAAGACAATTCGAACACAACAAACTAAAAACACTTTGAAATCGACTAGAATTCAACACAATAGGCTAGATCACATTGAATTACGATTTATTAAGCAATAATCTTTTCTTATAAAATACTTATTCTCGTTATAATTACTCTATTCGAGAAACCAACTTCAATCTATTTCAACCCTAACCGATAACCTAAGGCTCAATTCACTAATCTCTCTAAAACTTACGGCATAAGTTCTTAGAAAGTTAGGTTTACAATTAACCTTATATTTTATAAGTACAAGAGACAAACCCCCTTGACCCAAAAACTCTTCCACGTTTTCCCTTTATAAACAAAGATATTTTCCATTTTCCTTTTGATAAAATCTTCTTCTTTATCTCTAATTTGAATCTCTAACAACCTCAAGCCTTCCTCTCCAAGCTTCAAGAAATAATTACATGGCTTCATTAAATCATTCACGTGACTCCTCCGTGTTGTCTCTCACGTGATTTTTCAATTCATTCATGTGACCTCCGTACGTTTCAACTAATGCATCTTCAATATTCCTTTATTTGACCTTTTGAACCAAGAATTTAGCTAAGTAAATTCTCTTGGTAAGGAGCCCATAAACTATAAACTAAAATCACAACAAACCCATTGAGATGTTGTGTCCAAGACCATACGTCTACTCAATGCTCTCATTAATGGGTATGCTATATTCTTTTTCCATGCTAAAGCTCCTTCTCAACGAAAATCAACTAGTAAGAATTTTGCAAATTCTATCAACAACGTCTTTTAATGTTAACTAGTGTATAAAGTAGTATTCCTTTTGACTATCTTCTACTTTACCAAACGTATCAAAGAGGTCTTCTTCTTGACTCTCTTACGCTTTATATAACTGTTTCGATGAGGTCATTTTCTTGACACTCTTACACTTAAATGTTGTAGTCTAATCTCCCTAACTATGTTCAAGACCATTCATCCACACAACTTTTGGTCAAAGGATTTATAAAATCCTTTCCAGACCTTTCACACTTCAGGGAGATCACACAAGTTTCCGTTAAAGCCACTAATGACGTAAAGTCTCATCCTTATCAATAATAATATGCCTTAGACACGAAACATTACTGTAGGATTCAGTTTCATTGTTTTTCTTAGATGAAACACATAGAATAAATCTCAATATTTCATGATAACTTCTCTAGACATCACGTCATCATCTTACAAAGAGACAAGTTTAAAGGTTAAGATTGATCGCCATCAAACCAATAAACACATCATCTCATGAGGCATAGAAAGCACACACAAATCCATGGTTTGAACCTAATCTTTTTGAAATTAGTGAACCACTAAATTGCTCATCGTTTATGCTTTCTTTTCAATATATTGCATCTAATGACATTCATTTGTTTCATCGGAAGAGTTAAGGACAAACTCATCAGCCAAAAGAATAGACCCAAAACTAGATTTATCAATTCTAAGTTCTTTTATTAGTTTCTAGGTTCTGCATCAAACCTTTTCAAACTACAATAAGATGATGACTTACTTGATTCTGCAGGAGTCAACTTTATCTTTGAGAAGAAAGATATCTTCAACAATATGTATCACGTGCCTCCATGACATACTGTAATGTCTTTGAGCTTGAAACAAATGTTAAGCAACAATATGTTGCAGTATTGCTTGCTGCATATCCTACAAATCTCCTTCCTTAGATGATATTTGACAAATCTCTAAGACCTGCTGTTTTATTCTTCAAAACACATGTAGTTTAATTTTTCCAAAAACAAGCATTAATTTGTTTTAAACTTAGTAAGAATTATGCCTTGAAATTCATGAAAAACTCACAAGATTCATCTTTAGAGGACATTAGATAAACTCTAGTAAATCTAGAGTAATCATCAACAAAAGTCTACCTCCTCTGCTCATTGAATTCGTGAAATCACCAACTATTCTCTTACAATCTGACGGAACCAATTTTTGTCTCTTAAGTATTCTTTTCTTTCAAAACCATTACCAAAAAGCATATTTTTCGTTCTCTTATTGGATGAGTACGATCATTAACTAAGAACAAAATGATTCTTTCTGCCATTAGGATCAACATCAATGGAACCCAACTGATTTTGAACCACCAACGAGTTCGAATCCAAAGACCCATCTTGTGAATCTTCTTTGTTCTTCTGATCCTTATGATTTTCTTATTTGTCAACAATATTCTTTCTTTCTTTTGAATCTTCAGTAACCTGCAAAGATCAAAAACTTCTTTTCCTAATCGATGTTTACTACATCACGCTCCATGAGATCATTGTCCTCTCGGTTAGATCTGGAACAATCAAGTTCTTCGTATTTTTAACAAGTCAAACCGGTTAAATCTCTCACAAATGTTTGAGAATTATGATGCAATACATGCAAAGAATAGAAACCGCAAGAACTCAAGTTGTATAGGCGAAGAACAAGTCTTCTAAACTTGAGAGATTTAGCCACCAAATTCTTCGTGAAGATGTTTCAATGGTGGTATCTCTTAGAGTCTCCTTTGCCCTCAAATCTTTTTGACGGAAAATAAGAGGTGATATGCTCAACGATTGAAATAACAGACACAAGAAAGAAAAAGATTCCGTGAAGAATTGAAGAGAAGAAAGTTTAATCTGTGTAACGCACAATAAATTGATCTGAGAATGAGAATGATGAATTGATATTTCTAACTTATATTCTAACTCATCGCTTCTGAATCTCTCACTATCATCTTTTTTATCTTTTGTTATTTTCATCGCATAATCTTATATCGATAAGATTAATTTATTTTAACAAAAAAAAACGTTAGTTTAATGTTATGATTTTTCTTAATGGATTCATCTTTTGTCGAATTTATCGGATACAATCAGGCCCATATTTTAAAAAGAATTCCAACACTTCATACTCTGTCTATGGCAAATTTCTTATCTCAATTTGTGTTTTCTTTGAAGGATGACAATTAAAATATAATTAGATTAATTATATAAACTTTAAAATTTTGGTTTCACCAATTCATATAAACTTAGCTCTTTTTTTTGGCAAATATGTTCTGGTCCGTCTCAACTTTCCAATTAAATACAATTAGATAATTACGTTGACGCCCAAACTATATTCAAACAAACCAAATAAGAACCTAATTGCACATTATTATCATTCATCATCACAGATCAAAAGAAAAATATGCTTTGTTTACCACATGATAAGACTTTGAATGTCTATTAGTTGGTTACATATGTTCGGGCATGTCGAACTCATACGTCATGATCAAATGTTGAAAATGAGAATTAAGCCTGATTCAATTCTTTCTGGTTATGTTGCTAAACCAGTTAGAATAGAGATTGATAAATTCGACCGGTTCAATTCAAGTGAACCAGATTTAGAAGAAGCAAAGACTTTTGTTTTAATTGCGAGGAACCGAGCCGGTTATTAGACTTGGTTTAAGTCATTTATATACTTCTTCTTCTTCGGTATCATTGTAACAATACAGATTCCGTTGGAATAATTTCTTCTTCTTCACCATTGTTGTACTGTAAGCTCTTTTGAGCTAATCTTTCTTCATTTTAGTGAATTGCCTGGAATTTCCGGCCCTAGACTGAACTGGGTTAACAAATCTTTCTTGTCTTTGAGTTTGATTTCGTTCATCAAATTGCTTTATCTTTAGTTTCATAAACACAAATTGCTATTGCAGTCAGCGATACATCTGATTTGGGATTGAATTTCAATTCTGTTTGCAACATCAAATACGTTCAAGCAAACAAAATCGGTATTTTAACGCTTTCTATTAATTGGTATGAAGTTTTTCAAAAGAATGTCGACCAAACATATGTAATCAATGCCCTGTCATGTCATAATGTGAAAACTTCATTGTCCGTACGTGAGTACTATACCACAAACATTCCTTTTATTATATAGTAATGACATTTACTTCAAAATAAGCGTGAGTAATTTTCAAAATTGAAAAAGTATAATAATAACTGGAATTATCAGTTTTTTAATATGGCTTACATCCCACATGTATTCAATCCGTACTAAAATAGATAGAAGATGAACCCCAAAAAAAATATATCAGTCATTAAGCCAAATTAGAATTATGACATTTGTTTTATTGTAAACAACTGTATCTACAAAAAATATATATATTTTAAATAATAATAGAAATGGGTCCACTTTCAGGCCCCTAACGTTGTAATCGATTTTGTTCACTATCTATAGTGGGCCGTTTTACCTGGAAGTCTCTCTCACCACATCTATCACACTTGACAGCTCATCTCTGATCATAAATCCCCCGATGCGGATTACTTATTGAACCGGATCTTCCATAACAATAAACCGAATCCTATTAGAGAGACGTACGTATCACCTACTCTAACTCCTCTACCTTTGCCTATACAATAACTCTTATCTCCCACTCTCTCTTCTCTCTCCAATCACTTCCTGCAAATCTTCTTTCTCTCCCATGGTGACGTTCTTCTATTTCAATTATGCCCTCTCACTCCAACTTCCTCTTTAGGTTAACTTACATCATTTCCCGATTTTCTGTGTGAATTTCCTTTTGTAATGGCGGTCTTTCCGCAAATGCTAGTCCAGAATTTTCAAAGCTTTTCTTCAGAATGATCCTTCGTTTTTTCACAGTTTCCTTGAAGAATTTATTCGTTTTTGAACTATCCTGTAGCCAACTGTTCACCATGCAAGTAGTCTACTGCGTATAGAAGAAGAGATTATTCGGAATGAATGTTGCGAGTCTTCGGTTATTAAATTAGTTTTTTACAATTTTGAATTTCAGGTGGATTGGACTGTTTTCCCTTAAATTCCGTCGGGGAACGATTGGGATCGAAGGAAACAACAGCATCGTTCATAACAACGGCGGAGAATCTAGCAGCAGCGGCAGTGATGAAACGCCGGTGCTAAGCTCCGTCGAGTGTTACGCTTGTACACAGGTAGGCGTCCCAGCTTTTCACTCAACCAGCTGCGATCAAGCTCACGCGCCGGAGTGGCGTGCCTCTGCTGGCTCTTCCTTAGTCCCGATCCAAGACGGTTCCGTCCCGAAACCGGTCCGAACCCGACTCAGTCGTCTCAAAGGTCCGTTCGGCGAAGTTCTCGACCCAAGGAGCAAGCGCGTGCAGAAATGGAACCGCGCGTTGCTTCTAGCTCGCGGGATGGCCTTAGCCGTGGATCCGCTCTTCTTCTACGCTCTCTCCATCGGCCGAACCACCGGACCTGCATGTCTCTACATGGACGGCGCTTTCGCAGCGGTGGTCACGGTGCTCCGCACGTGTCTCGACGCTGTTCACCTTTGGCACATGTGGCTTCAATTTAGACTCGCTTATGTCTCTCGAGAGTCACTAGTCGTCGGTTGCGGGAAGCTCGTTTGGGATCCACGCGCCATCGCGTCTCACTACGCACGCTCCCTTACTGGCTTTTGGTTTGATGTTATCGTCATCCTCCCTGTGCCTCAGGTTTAACTTTCAAAACAACCTTTAAACTATTCCAATATTATGACAATAACCTTAAACTTCTTTGTAGTGTCAAGAAAGCCCTCCATGAATCATATGAAAATGTTGATGACTCCTGATTTGTGTGTTTGCATTGCAGGCTGTGTTTTGGTTAGTTGTGCCGAAACTGATAAGAGAAGAGAAGGTTAAGCTGATAATGACTATTCTTCTACTAATATTCTTGTTCCAGTTCCTCCCCAAGATCTATCACTGCATTTGCTTAATGAGAAGGATGCAGAAAGTCACTGGTTACATATTCGGGACTATTTGGTGGGGTTTTGCTCTTAATCTCATCGCATATTTCATAGCTTCTCACGTAAGTCCTCTCATTCTAGAAACTGTAATGTGCTGCAACAAATTCGATATGTATATATACTACTACTATATGTTATGCCAACTTATGATATCAATATCGGTTCTTTATTGAGAATTACTGGTGGTTTCAGGTTGCTGGCGGATGCTGGTATGTTCTTGCAATACAGCGGGTTGCTTCCTGCATAAGCCAGCAATGTATGAGGACCAGGAACTGCAATCTGAGTCTTTCTTGCAAAGAAGAGGTCTGTTACCAATTTGTGTCACCAACAAGCACAGTTGGATATCCATGCGTATCTGGAAACCTTACCGATGTGGTCAATAAACCTATGTGCTTAGACTCTAACGGACCATTCCGATATGGTATCTACGGTTGGGCACTTCCAGTCATCTCTAGCAACTCTCTTGCGGTTAAGATCCTTTACCCCATCTTCTGGGGCTTAATGACTCTCAGGTCACTGCTTAATTAAATTCAGAGTTTAAGGTTTAAATCTTGGATATCTAAATTACTCTGATTGATAAATAATGAGCTTCTATTGAATGTCTCGTTCTACAGCACATTCGGGAATGATCTTGAGCCCACAAGCAACTTGCTCGAGGTTAGTTTCAGCATAGTTATGGTCCTTAGCGGGTTATTACTCTTCACGCTTTTGATCGGAAACATTCAGGTAAACTATGCAATAATAAATATCTCTTCATATGCAGTTCTTTTATATGATATTGTTATTTGATGGAATCAGAAGATTCAACATATTGTGTACTTTCTTTTGTAGGTATTTTTGCATGCTGTACTTGCGAAGAAGAGGAAAATGCAGATACGGTGTAGGGATATGGAATGGTGGATGAAACGTAGGCAGTTACCTTCGCGGTTAAGACAGAGAGTTAGGCGATTTGAGCGCCAGAGATGGACTGCCTTGGGTGGAGAAGACGAGATGGAACTTATACAAGATTTGCCTCCGGGTCTTCGAAGAGATATTAAACGATATCTTTGCTTTGATCTCATTAACAAGGTACTAGAAGATAGAATGTTAAAGTCAATCTAGTTAAGATTTGGTGAAATCAATAACTGCAAAGTCTCTGACATGTTTAATCTTTGCCTAGGTGCCATTGTTCAGGGGCATGGACGATTTGATCCTTGACAACATTTGTGATCGGGCGAAGCCTCGCGTCTTTTCTAAAGATGAGAAGGTACTTATCAACCCCATAAATTATATAGATATCCAATTGTTTTGCTTAGGTTTTGGTTTATAAGAACTATTCTTGAATGTAACAGATAATCCGTGAAGGAGATCCAGTACAGAGAATGCTATTCATCATGCGTGGGCGAGCCAAACGTACACAGAACCTAAGCAAAGGCGTGGTAGCCACAAGTATGCTCGAACCAGGCGGTTACTTAGGCGACGAGCTACTGTCGTATTGCCTACGCCGCCCATTTCTGGATCATCTTCCTCCTTCCTCTGCAACATTTGTCTGCCTCGACAACATTGAGGCATTCTCCCTTGGATCCGAAGATCTTAGGTACATTACGGACCATTTCCGTTATAAATTTGCCAACGAGCGGCTTAAGCGGACGGCGAGATACTATTCGTCAAACTGGAGGACGTGGGCCGCAGTCAATATACAGATGTCGTGGCGTCGTTACAGGAAGAGAACCCGTGGTACTGCTGCTGAAACCAACGGCGGTTCAATGAGTCCTGTGTCGGAGAATAGCCTTGAAGGTAACAGTGAACGCCGTTTACTTCAGTATGCCGCGATGTTCATGTCCATCCGACCGCATGATCATCTCGAATAAAACAATAAACATGTTCCGAAATAAGTAGTTTGGGTTTCCTATTCAAACGCATGCTCATCTCACTTGTGATTCCTTTTTTTTTTTGTTTTCTTTTCTTAGAATACTCTTTCATGGAATATCAGTTCATGCACCTTATTTATATATTTTTGCACCTTATTTATATATTTTTGGGAGGATTACTAGGAACCAGATTTACGTTTAGTGACTAGAATATGACGAAAATATTGTGCACTCATTGTTGGTTAAATAATACTTTTTTTTGGGGTCAATTTAACTATAAAGAACAGAAAAAAACAAATCAGAAACGATTCCAAGAGGTTGGAACATTGTTTACTATAGCTAAACACCGAGAGAGCCTTCGAGCGTGACGAGCAAAGGAATCTGCCTTGTAGTTCAAACCACGCGGGAAGAGAGTTAAGGAGACCACCTTAAAACAATTTCTGAGGCGAGAGTAATCGGCGAGATATGGTAGGAATGCAGGCCAGGCTGACGGGTCCTCCACCGTCTTCACCAACTCTGAACAATCTACTAAAAACTCCATTTTCGAAATCTAGAGGGAATTAAGACAAGTCATAGCCCACAAAAGAGCCTTGAATTCCGCATGAAGGGGTGATAAGCTACGACATAAACATTGTGCTCCCAGATTCGATCCATTGTCATTAAACTGGTAGCAAAACCAACCTAGACCTGTGAAAAGCTCTGATTTCTTCTAAGAGGCATCCACCATACATCTAAACCCTAAGAAACCTGGATGTACCGAAAGCGGTCTCGAGACAATTCCTCTGTGAGCGTGGAGTGTCATATGAGCACTAACGTCTTTCGAGGAAATCTCTTGTTGGGCTGCTGCCCAAGCGCATGCCTCTGCTTCCGCTTTTTGAACTAGGTTATGGGGATCTTGATTCTTATTTGTAAAAGACTTTTCATTTCGAGCTTTCCATATAAACCAAAGAATCCATAGATAATAATTATACCCATCAGTCTTAGGAATCGCCAAAATAGGTAATTTAAGTTGGAATAAATGGAAGTCCCAGGGAAGTTAGCTCTGGAAGGGATTGAGGAAAGTGCCCAAGCTTGTAATGTGGGTGGACACTCAAATAAGACGTGATTGATACTTTCATCCTCGGCTCCGCAACTATCACACCGAGCATCACACTGGATACCTCTTCGCATCAAATTGGATTTGACGGCAACTTAACTTGATAAAACTTGCCATATAAGATGCTTTATCTTTTGTGGTGCTTTCACTTTCCAAGCTTTAGTTTGAAGGTCCTGTATATGAGGTCCAAATGGAACTGAAGATTGTTGAGAGATATTCTTTTTGACCCAGTACCCTGACTTGACTGAATATGTGCATGTCTTGTTTAAATGCCATCCAAAACGATCATTTGTGAGCAATCTTAGAATATAAAGACCAAGTATCAATCGAACATTGTCCTGCTTGAAAAACTATCTAATCAAATTCCACCATAGTCTGGTATTATTATCAATCAAATCAGATACACGTAAATCGGGATACAGATGAGGGCCATCGTGAAGAGCATGTTTGGGGATATTATCTGGGATCCAAGTACGGTCCAGACCCCAATAGTATCTCTATTACCCACTCTTTTGATCAAACCCTTCATCACCAAAGTACGTGTTGAAATCAAACTTCGCCAACCATACGAAGGTGAATAAACTCGTCAAGGTTCCAAGGGATTGGAACCAACATAGTATCTACCACGTAACACTTTCGTTAGAAGGGAGTCCGGGTGATCAAGCAAACGCCAAAGTTGTTTGGCTAAAAGAGCAGAATTAAAATCCACAATCGCTCCAAAACCTACACCCCCTTCTGATTTATCTTTGCATAAACATTCCCATTTTACCCAGTGAATACCTCGTGTTGTCCCTTAATTATGCCACCAAAAATTTGCAATAGCTGCTGAGATCTTGGATGTTAACGCCTTAGGAAGCCGGTAACAAGACATCACATAGGAGGGAATAACTGTTAGTACTGATTTAATTAAAATCTCTTTTCCACCTTTCGATAAAAATTTAGCCAACCATGTATTAATTCTAACTTCAATTTTTTCTCGTACATAAGCGAAAACCTTTGTTTTTGCTCATTTAATCCCTTCAGGAATTCCTAAGTATGACTCCATACCTCCTAAAGTATGAATACCTAGTATTCCTTGGATTTTGTGTCTGCGTACTTGGTCTACGTTTTTTCCAAACTGGATTGATGACTTCTTAAAATTAATTTGTTGTCCTGAAACTTCCTCATATTCCTTGAGAACTCTTAGGATAGTACTGGCTTCCTCTACACTTGTTTTACAGAAGAAAAGGCCATCATCAGCAAATAACATATGGGAGACAGCTGGGCTAGCCCGTGCCACCGAAATCCTATTTATCTGTTTCAGTGCCTCCTCCTTCTTAAGTTTCAAAATTAAAGCTTCGTGCATAGAATAAAGAGGTATGGGGAAAGGGGATCTCCTTGACGAAGACCTCTATTAGGTATAACACATCCTTTTAGTATACCATTGATAAGAATCGAATAATGACCGAAGAAACACAATGCATGATACAGTTTACCCATCTGTAGTGAAAATTTAATTTTAGTAATAGTTGTCTCAGAAATCTCCATTCTATGCGGTCATACGCCTTGCTCATATCTGTTTTAATAGCCATAAACGTACTTTTAACTTTTTGATTAGTACGCAATGCACGAAACATTTCCTATACTATCAATATATTATCTGAAATCAGTCATCCTGAAACAAAAGCCGATTGAGTATTTGAGACTAGATTTGGTAAGATCTTTTTCAAGCATAGACAAATGACCTTGGAGATAATCTTATAAATAACATTGCTTAAGCTTATAGGTCTAAATTCAGACATTTGCGTCGGTCTCGTAGTTTTAGGAATTAGACAGATATTCGTAAGATTCAGATCTTTTTTGAATACTCCTGTCTCTATGAAATCATTTACTAATTTCACCAGATCTTTGTGAATAATGTCCCATGATTGTTGAAAAAAAGAGCTGTCATTTCGTCCAATAATACTAAAGTACTCTTAGTTGCCACTGTGGAGAATAAAGTATTTACGGATATGTTACCACTTTGACACACGCTGCCCGAGTCAAAACTTTTACATACTTCATTAATATTTGGCATATTTTTGGGTATTCTTCAACATAATTATTTTAGTATGTACAAGCTATGTAACATTTTAAAGTCCCTCTGTCTACATAAATATAACTAGGTAATTATGTCTTAGAGCTATCTCTTTAACAATATAAAATTTCGGTAAGTATGTTACATAATCGATATCTGAGTGAGTAATTTTTTTAGAAATAAGTATGCTACGTAGTTATGTGATTTGAATCTAGATTTGTAACATACTTACAAAGACAATAAGTATGTTACATTCTTTATAACTCTGTAACACACTTATTAGTTTTGTAACATTCTTACGAGCTCCTACATATGTTGCATATTTGGGTTTGTTAACAGCTACATATATATTTTATCGGATGAAAGTACACAATTACTTGCTGAAATTTTAATAATTTGGAATAGCACATTCTGCGATGATTACATCTGATTATTCTCATCTAAGTATATATCAATGTTTTGAAAACCGGACGGGACACCGACTCGGCAATATCAATGGATAGTTGGTGGGACCGGTTTAACTAGTCAAACTGGGTTTTTATATTTTATTCTATATATATAAGACATGATTCAAAATAATATGACAAAATGAATAATATGATATTATACAAAGATAATATAATACATTTGAAATTTTTAAATAATAAATAAGTAATCAAATTTGATAAGAGAAATAATAAAAAAATACTCTACAAAAGTATTAAACTAATAGTTTTTTAGAAAGAAAATATCAATTCATTTTATTTAATTATATTTGTCATCTTTTAGATTAATCTTTTTCAAGTTATTTAAATTTTTTGTTTTGAGAACATAATAAAAGATATAAAATAATACATATTAGTAATACATTTATATAAATGATCTATTGATATTATTTGTAATTTATAAACAGTAATTTATAAACATTAATGATCTATTGTAATTTATGCAAGTTGCTTTTAGCCTAGTGGCAGGTGGTAAGTCCACTGAAGGCAGGCGCACTTGCACGTTCAGGGATCGAGTCTTGTTGCCTGTATTATACAAAAACTTGGCTAATGGGCCGACCAGTTGTGGCCCAATTGAAAAAAACATTAATTACGAACACCATCTCTATTAGTTATAAATTATAATCAAAATATCTGAAAAATATAATTAAAACAGATTTTTATGGTGTAAATTTTGGTTTAAGACTTCTAATTTTATTTTTTTATGAAAAGAATAAAAATAATAGTAAAATTTTTTTTAAAAAAATACAAATCGTTAGTGAACCGGGTTTTAATATTGATCCGAGTCACCGATTTTATCGATTTTTACGGGTTTAACTTAAATTTGGGTTTTAATTCAACTCGGTCCGGTTTTAGTAGTGAGTCACGGTCCAACCGGTCGGACTGGCTGGTCCGATCTGGTTTTTCAAAACACTGGTATATATCTATACTAAATACATACTTAACTTTCATGCGATGTTTACATAGTAGTGACTTTAAGCTAGCAATTGGAAAACCCTAATATCTATAAAATATCGTGTACCCTCTTCTCTATCAGTCATGTCTCTGCCTCAACTACCAGAAGATATTATAACCAACATTGTTTGCCGTGTTGGTCTTGATGGATTTTGAGATCTAGGCCTGCTGATTGCTTTCGGTTGTTGTCTGGGTACGATTGCATTATCTAACGATATCTTAGCTGCGGTGGACATAGATGAGTTCATTAATGGTGTGGCTCTAGGTAACGACGATCCAACTTATCAGCTTTTCCTGCGTTGTTACCTACGTGCGAGGAACCCGACTGCTATGTATATATGGGGGTTGCGTTCGTTTGCATCAGGTAGGCAGTTGCAAGATGTGATGGATTATCATCTTAATTTAGGTAGGCAGTTGTCATGCAGCATGTTCTGGTGTTTTGCATTTGCCAACATGATGTCGGAGTCAACATTTTGGATTCCTTGCTGGCGAGAGTGAAAAACTTTGAAGAAGCACTCAAAATTGGAAATGATATCTGCGACCAGATTGAAGAAATTAGAACTCCCAATCAGCACGTATCGTTTGACTGGCTGGCAAGGTTTTATCCCTTATTATCGCATGGCACATAACACAGAAGTTGATGTCTGCCATCACTGCTTCCCTTTGTACTACGTGTTAACCATCATATCCATTTGCTAATATATGTTTATGTATTGATTGTTAATAAATATGTAACAACTAAAAAACCTTAGTTCTCGTTATTGTGTGATGTTATTTATGTAATATACAATGTTGTTTATGTAACCTATTTGAGTGGTTGTTGGTTGGTATGTATTAGAAACTTATAATATAACAACAACGGAAAGGAATGGACTTCAAACATAACAGGCCTAACAACCACTTATCCACCAGAGTTCGTTATATTTGCAAGTTATGACTTAGCTATTCTACTTGGTGGCATGTGAAGTTGCCTTAATAGCATATGGTTTCTATTTGTCAAAGTCTTCTTCGAGATGTACTACTAAGTAACATGATGTTTGCTTATGAGTGGTGGAACAAATTAAAACATGAAGCCGATGTGCATGATATAACTATATCGCGACGTTCCATAGAATTATTTCAATTATATAGCATATTTATAGAAAAAAAATCAATAATTCATAAAGTTTTAACATTTATGTAGTATTAAACAAACAAATTTTTGAAAAAAACAAAATTTTAAAAAAAACAAAAACGTCAATAAAAGTCAAAGGCAATTATTTTTGCCTTGCCCGCTTGTTGTCACTCCCCTCTTACTCATTCGCTTCAGCCTCACCTCTGACTATGTTGGCAACCATCTCTGTGTAAGACTCCATTTCATATTTCATCTTCGCGTTGCCTAGATAGTGAGTAAACATTTGGATGTCAAAGTATTAAATGCAGAATTATTGATTACATGCAAGATCTAATGACATGCGTAGAAGTGCGGTAAAAAATTACCACGTGAGTGTTGATTGAAGAAATGAATATCTTCCTCGGTGGCATGGAAGCCAAATAGTTGGCAAAGACCTCCACAGTAGCGTCTATCCTGATGCTTCCAAGCTACTCTGTCACACTATTTCTTAACGAACTTCATGTGGAGTCGTTCGGCTTGGAAATAACCACGAGGGGTTTTGTCAAACACCAAAAAAGCACCCATCCCACGATGACCCTTTGGGCTATAAGCATGGCGTGGTCTAGCAGGCTCCCACTCTTTGAAGTAGTCGAGCAATTTTGGGTTCCCCATCCCTACCCACTAAAAAGATTACAGAATTTGTGTGAGAACTGAAACAATATTGAGTTGTGATGGGATAAATAAAGTATCAGGTATCTGAGTGGGAAAAACTTTACCTATTGTGTTTTGGGATCTTTTCTCATTGTTGTGTTTTGGATGCTTACAATGGGAGGCTATACGATACGGTGGTCAGGTTACTCCATGTTAACCAGTGAATGCCAGACAAGTTCCTTCAGCCCACCCTTATCCAGACCTTTCCACTTCTTAAAAAAAGTTCCTTCTAAGTCCTCATTGGCGAGGGCTTTTAGAGTTTTCATTTCACTGGTTAATGTCTCAGCGAGTTGTGAATGGAGTTTTCCGCGTATAGTTTTCTTGGCCTTGGCGTGAGAAATAAGGAATCCAAATTAAACCGAGCTCTGAAACAACATTTTCCCAGACATACTGGGCACTTACACTGCCTCTTGTTTGTCTCTCTAATCGTCAATTTGTTTATCTCCTAGAAGAACTTTGGGAGGAGATCTTGGGTACTATCCTGACTATTGTTAATGCTCCCAATAGAGTCATAATCACCACTAGATTCATCAGAAAAGTAGGCAACATGTTCTTTTCCTTTGGAACTCATTTTTGGTATTTTGTAGAAGTTTTGGAAATGTGATGAGTGGGAACGTTGGTAGAAATGCTCTATTTATAGCGTAGGCTAATAAATTTGAAGTGACGGTTCCATACATAATCTCCTTATTGACGCTTCGAAAGCCTTGCACATATTCAATGTATGTGCCTCATCGGGAACTGGTGTGTTGAAACATAATGTGCCACACGACTGTAAATGATAACCGCTTTGAAACTTACTATTGACCACACAATAAATAAGGATAGTAAAATTCAAACTATTACTATGTAACAAAAGAATAAAAATGCAACATTTGTTCAATGTTTATGTATTGTTGTCAATGCAATATTTGTTCAATGCAAAATGTAGCATGTGTATAATACAAATATTTATAGACAAATATGAATAAATGTAGATAAAAATTTATATTCACTCTAATAAATACCATATATTTAGTGTAGCGCACATAGTGCTTTGATACCTTGAGAAATCCAAAAACACATTGGTACCCGAATTACTTGATTCTATCCCCACAGAATTTCACGTTTCGAAAACCTTCCACCTATACTGGTGTTATGAAACAAAATGCGCCACAAGACTGTAAATGATAACCTCTTTGAAACTTGGTGTTTACCTTGCAATAAATATGGATAATGAAATTCAAACTATTAGTATGTAATGCCAACGAATAAAAATGCAGCATTTTTTTGAAGTTTATTTATTGTTGTTAATGAGCAAACGAAAAAATGTAGCGTGTGTATATTACAAAAATGTAGAGACATATATGAATATATGTATATAACAATGCTACATTCTAATAAATACGATATATTTATTAAAGTGGACATAGTGCCTTGATACCTTGAGAAATTCAGAATCAGAAACACTTTGGTACCATATTACCTTTGCTCGTTTCCCAGAGAATTATATTTCTACCGCACATCCTAAAAGTTATTGTTGGAGACATTGTGCATCGTGTTGACCGTGGTGGATTTCGAGATTTAGGTCCATTTTTGTAATAGGCCCTTATCTCAGCGGCATTGCATTATCAGATGTTGTGTTGGTGGAGGTCGATAGAGATGAGTTCATTTTTACTGTTGGTCTAGGCAATGATGAATCACCTTTTCAGCCTTTTCTGCATCGTTGCATAGATGCGAGGAACTCGACGACTATGTATGTATGGGTGTTGTGTTTGTTTGCATTTACTCATCTGTCAGGAGAGGCCATGGATTATCTATTACATGCGGGAAATCGGGTGTTTTGTATGGCCGATTTGCGAGTAATGTATTCCTATGTCTGTGTAGGCAACTAGATGCTGGAAATTATGTATTCGGATCGTTGTTGGACACTGTAGCAAGCATGGAAGAACCACTCGAAATTGGAAACCATGTATGTGCTCAGATTGGAACGCCGGGTCTTTATTTGTATTCATTTAGTGAGTTCCTTGGTTATTTTCCTTTTTGATTATGGTGTACTACCCAGATATCCATGTCTGCCATCACTACATTTCTCTACATTTCGCGTTAATGATCCTCCCTCTTTGTTAATGCATGGTTTGTTCTGTTTCACTTTAACACCTGAGATTGAATAACGTATGTATGTAGGTATAATAATATATGTACTACAAATGGGATTTATGTAGTTAATGTAATTTAGGTACTTGCATGTACTTATATGTATATACAATCATTAGTATTCAGTAGAAATGGGATTTATGTAGTTAATGTAAAGTATGTACTTATATGTAACTCTTTCCTTGTAGAAATGGTACAGAATTATCGAGCGCTTATGTAAACCAATGACGACGACTGTTACGAAAACTCATATATAAGTAATGTATTCATTATATTAGAAATCCTAACTATTTCTCTCTGAATCCCAAATTCCAGTAGTCTTCAGTCATGGATCACTCTTACATTCCACCAGATATAATGAAAGACATCATCAGACATGTTGATTGTGGTGCTTTCTGACAACTAGGTCCTTTTATCGCCTCGGGTCGATTAATGCGTTCGATTGCACTATCCAATGAAGTGCTCGCCGAGGTCAACATTGAAGAGTTCCTTTTTGTTGTTTCATTAAGCAACGATGACTCGATATACTTGCATTTTTTGCGCTGGTGCATAAAAGCACGAAACCCGGTGGCCATGTATGTTACTAGGGTACATATTCTAGTGCGATCAAGTCCATCCGAAGAGGCCTTGAGGCAAATAGGCATTGCACCAGATTCTGGTCGTCTATATGCCAAATTTGCATATGTTGTGTCCAATGCATATGGTCAGAATTCTATTGAGAATCGTCTATTCATTGAATTCCTAGCATAGGTCGGAGATTTCGGATGATCATGTCAGATTTCGGATGAAAGTGTTCGTAAAAATCAATGAAATCGGATGTTATCCTTCTACTTCCTTCTATAAGCATTACAATATCTAGGAACATTTCTCTTGTTGCAGGGATATAAGAGTACGTGATATTTTGTGAGGTCTGCTTTGGTTTTTGCTATACGTTAACCCTCATTAATGTGTGGTAAGTTTGCCTATGTTTTCTTTTCGCTTCTATATTGTTCAACCCAATTTATGTAAATGGGTGTTTATTATGTAACGGTATCTGTTACATACTTTCTACTTTATTATTCCACATACTTATCTAGTGATGTGTACAAATATTGTCATTTCAGTGCAAATAAACATTTTCGTATAATATATATGTAGTAGCTGACGGTATGTATTATTGTAGCCAAAGAATGACATATATGTACACAATATGGATGATGTAAAACAAAGAAAAGATAGCTTCAAACATTAAAGGCCTACCTGTTGACACATGTTTATTTCACATACTTCTCGGGGATCTATATAGTTTGGTATATTACTATTTTGATTGTGTATCTATTAAAGAATTAAGTACATACTTATCGTGAAAACCCTAAAATTTTAGTTCGCTGCTATATTTAAAGATCGCTTTTAGTTAATTTCAATTTACATCACATTCTTATCCCAAGAATGTCCCTCCTGCACATTTCTTGCGAGATTCTTACAGATATCAACAAACGAGTTGGTCGTTCTCGATTTCTCAATCTAGGTCCTTTCAAATCTTCTAGTAAGATACTACTTCGAATCGTGTTATCACCCGAGGTTCTGTTGGATATCAACTCTAAAGAATTCATAGCGTATTTTGCTTTAGTCGATGAAGAATCATCGTACATCTATTTTTTCATGCATTGCATCTTCGAAGGAAACCACACTGCTGAGTACATATGGGGATTTTGGCGGTTGGTTCCAATGGGCCCATCATAGAATGGGTTTAATTTTCTTGGTTATGCAGCAAATTTTGGTAATGCAGAAGCCCAATTTGCGAATGGAGCGCTCAAAAACTTAGCCGGTGATCCCGACTATGGTGACACGCTACTACAATCATTTCTTGATGGTTTCCTAAATATTGTAGATGCCTTCCACATTGGAGACCGGGTGTGTGGACACATGGAGGAAATTGTCGATCCAGATATTCGTAGATTCAGATCTCATTTTAGAGGATTCAAGATGGATGGTAATACCATGTGTGTTGCCACGCACAAGGTTGACGAGGTTCCCGTATGTCGACGCTGCTTTGTTATATACTTTATGTCTATAATCATCAACATATGCTGATATCTATGTAATGAGTGATGTTTATTTACTTAAGGACGGTAAATATGTAGCATGAGTTTTTTATTTTTATTATAAATATTATAAATCTGTGACATTGTTTCTATGCATGTAATCTAAATTTCTGGGTATGTAACTTAATTGATTGGTAGGTATGTAATAGAGACCTATACGACCCAAATAACAATGATAGAGAAGTGAGAAATTTAGTTTCTTAGTATGTAGCATACAATGTATATTGTATGATGTAGTTTATAAGTTTTTAACATATAGACCTCAGATAACAATGATAGAGAAGCGAGAAATTTAGTTTTTTAGTATGTAACATACAATCTATATTGTATGTAGTAATGTAGTTTACAAGTTTTTAACATACATAATGGTTGACATTTGCGTCATTTACTACATAAATGAGAGAAATATGTAGCTAATGTACAATATATGTAACTAGAGCTTTAAAACCCCAGTTATCGATGTATGACAAATAATTATCTAATCGGGAACTGCGTCAACTAAATAAAACCTATGTGGTACCACGGGAAAAAACATCAAATCAAATTTCATAGTCAGAAGAATATCGGCTGACATAACGTGGAAAAGGAGATGATAGTAGCTGGTATGGGAAAATTAATGCGGGAGAACAATAAGTACTAAGAATAATATACAATGGCTTTAATAACTATGTAAGGGAAAACAACTATGTAGTGTATAGAGTAATTAACTATCTCGTGACTGATATGTATGCATTTTAGCCCATTTTAAGAGCATCATTTAGCATACTTTTTATCCATATCCATAGCATTCTCATCACTTTAGAGTCCTTTTAGGTTCATATTGCATACTTTGCATTTGCATTGCATACATTTGCATATGGAGCTATTTTAGGTACTTTAGAGCATATTTTGGAGCGTTCTGGACGTGAGCACCATCATGGATTGAAATTGAGGAATGAGCACAATAAAGGAAGCAACTAAGGGCCCCATTTAGCTCAACTCTCTCCCACAAGTCACCATACATGGGGCGAGTTCCATCCAAATGGCCCAGAAACGTCGAATTGAAGCACTATAAGCAGTTTTGGAGGACTTTCAACTGAGCTCGCCCCTTAAGCTCGCCATAGGGGGGCAAGGGCACCTTAATTTGATCATAACTCGCCAAATTCATGCCCCAAGATTCTCGTTTGAAGTTCCCACATGCAACTCACCACTCCAACTCGCCATAAATGGGGCAAGTTGACCATTTCTCAAACTTTAACCATTTTTAATGTTGAGTTTCCTTTAGGGTTTCGTAAGTGGGCTATAAATACCCCTTTTAGACCCACAAACAAAGGACCACACCTCATTTTACTCTTTTGCTTAGTTTCAAAGTTGTTTTATCTCTTTTCTCTCTTGTATTCAAATTTTGATCATCAGATATGATGTGGATGTTTGAGTTTATGCAATTTATGTTTAGTTAATTTTTTTCATCTCTTTCACATCTTTCTAATCATGCTCTTTATTTTATTTTTTATGTTCTTTATTTTATTTTCTGGGTTTTTGCTTTTTCCTATGATTTTTGAGTAGTTCATTAGGGTAATGAGGAAATGAGGTTGATCTATGTGGATCTAGGGGAATATAGGTTGCTTAAGCTTAGAATTATTAGGATCTTTTTAGATTTAGTGATCTTCATGCTTATTTCTTAGTAGCTATTTGAAATCTGATTGTTACATTCATCCACCCACCAAGTGTTTGATGAAATGCTTGACTGAACTAAATTCTGAGATTTTCTTGTCTAGCTCAAGAGATTGATTTTCTAGGCTGATTATTAGCTATTGTGGATTGTTTTTTCATGCTTGCTTGGTTAGATTTCGCTAATGAGAGTTAGGTCTGGTTCTAGTTAAGCAAAGTTCAATATTCATGAGAGTGATGTTGATTGTGTTGAATCCATTGCCTTGAGATCGATCCCCTCTTGTTTGTTAAGCAATCTAGAGTGCCCTACCTAAGCATAGATCAATAACCTCACTCCTCATTGCCCAGATCTTTTGATTGCTTATTTCCTTGCTGTTCTTATTTATTGTTCTTGTTTCTTGCTCTGTTTTTAGTTCAATTCTCTATTTCTTATTGCTTTGTTTTGCTTGTTCTATCTTGTTTATGCTCAGTTGTTTTTACTTATATGATTGTGACAGAATTATCTTTTAGATTTGGCTTGGATTAGTTAGTTTATCATGTCCTAAGTGCTAGTGACACACATGTTGGTTGGATACTTTATATACTATAATGATTTGATAACTTGAGCAAAAATCTTGTTACCAGTGACGTCTATAAATAAAATATGTCTTATATAGCTTCTTTGCCCTATACGGTAAACATATACATATGTATAAGATTACGTAAAGTATTTTTATTGTATAGTTAACGAGTCTAGCCCATATTACCATATTATATAAGTCTGTCTTCATATCTGAAACCTCACTTAGCTAAACATTTCTACCATAAACCCAAATATAATTTCTTCTCGCATCATGCCTACGCCTCACATTCCACGAGATATTGTAATAGACATTGTCAGGCGTGTTGGCCGTAGTGATTTTCGATATCTATATCCTTTTATCACATTGGGTTCGTACATGTGTTCGATTGCATTCTGTAACGAAGTTCTAGTGGATGTCAACATTGATGAGTTTATTTATGATGTTGGTCTGACTAATGCCGGTTCTCTTTACGTGCATTTCTTCCAGCGTTGTCTGGATGTGTGTAACCATGTGACGATGTACGTCTGGGGGCTACACGTTTTGGCTTCATCCGCCAAAGCATGATATGCTCCTGCAAAATTCTTCACTGGTGCTATGAACAAAATCCTATTCGCATCAGCCGCCAATGTCTTACATGCTGACTTTGCGTACCCATCATTTACATGTCTGATTGGTAAGCCACAACTCGGTAACTCGCTTTTCACCTTGTTTTTACGGGAGTTAACAAACTTGGTAATGCTAAAGGAGAAAGTTATGGACGTTTGTTGCCGAGTCCAAAAAATGGGAACTAATACTGGCTCTTCGTTCCACCATCTTTACAGTTGATGTGTATACATTTTAGCATGTTTTAGAGCTCTTATATAGTTCATTTTGCATTCATATTCATAGCAGTTTCATCATTTTATAGTTTTTTTTTATTTGTTTTGTTTGCATTTGCATTGCATACATTGTGCATTTTGGAGTTTTTATCAGGAGTTTTTGGACACAATGGGGACGAGATCATTCAAGAGGTGACCGAGGATTGGTGATTCACCCAGCTTTAGCTAGCTCGGCCACCATGACCGAGTCGGAAGGCATATCGCATATTCTCAGGAAGATTCGACCAGAAGACATCATTTGAAGCTAAATAGGAAATAAGGATTGATGAGGTGGCAGCTGAATCACACATTTTTAATTCAACTCGGGCCACGTGTCTGAGTCAGACGTGTTTATATGTTTTTGTTGACTTCCTTTGTTTGACTTTCTAGGGTTTTGTTAGTGTGGGTATAACTACTCATTTATTGTAAACAGAAACCCTTATCCAGGTTTTTATGCCACTTGGTGAAAGAACACAAAAACATTATAGAATGCACAAAATATTGTGAGTCAAGTTTTTTATGTAGTCAATGAAATGGCAGGTGGTCGTTCTCGTACTTTTTATGATCTTTACGATTTTTGGTTTGAATGGCCCCAGTGTGAACATCGATGGTCTGGTCATATTTGTAAAGTCTGCTTCAGGTTTTTCTATACAAAGGTGTTATTGGAAGTGTACTAAGTTGCTCAAAATGGCACACATGTTTCTCTTCGTTGGTTCTTCTTTGACGTAATCTATGTAAAAGTGATGTTAATTAAGTGTGCTTATATGTAACTTTTGCCTCAACAATGTAAAATACTTACGTACCATGTGTACAACGTCTGTTTATCTGTAAGTTTTCCACAAACTATGTAATATATACGTATGTAACGTTTGCCATCTATAAATATGTAGTATGTATGGCCAGGATGTTTGAATACATGTAGTCATGGTACGAGTTGAGTTTTTTAAATATGTGGCAATGTTACGATTAATTTGTAGTAATCTTCGGCCAAGGATGGTTACTATGTAGAAAACAACGAAGAAGTACCAGAAAACACAAAAAAAAAACAGAAAAATGTGACATGGAAACGAATATCACATATTGTCAAGCTCAACCTAATTTCCTTCTAACTCTCTTAGAGCCTCTGTCACCGCCTATCAAAAATGTTTTCAATCAGATCTCAGCTTCGCCCTACCATATATGTATGCATTAAAGACTTGAAGATCTCCCTGTTTCACACAGTAGCCAAACAGTTGGCGAAAGACCCCCAATATACCTTTTTCATGACTATCCATGCGGCTATACCAAACCCTTGTTTAACAAACTCCATGCGAAGTCGTTCAGCCTGAAAAATAGTCGCTGGCAGTTTCTGCGAAAACCAATGCACTCATGCCCATATGTCTAGTTGGTCCATAAGAATGGCGTGCTCTTGCCGGCTCAAACCGTTTAACGTACTCCATTAATTCAGGATCCCGATCCACTAAATATGAAAACAGTGTATAAGTTTCAGATATTTGTGGTGGTTCAAATATTTGTAGCCTACGGCTTACCTATTTTGTATTCGGATCGACATAAAGTCGAGTATTATGGATGATGACAATCATAGGCCATACAATAGGAAGATCATAAGGCAACATCAGTATCACTGGAGGCCACACTAGATCCTTTAGCTTACTCTCATCTAAACCTTTCTAGATCCCAAAAAACTGTGGGACCTCATTTTCCTCGACTACTGGTCCACGAAACGCAATCTCTTGTGCTGTAATTTCTGCCAGTTCCCAGTGGAGGTTAGCTCATTTTCCTGTCCTCATTTTATTGTGGCTTACAAGGGCGTCTAGGCTATACCTCGCTCTAGCACCAGGTTTTTCCTAACAAGCTGGGCACTTCAACTGTTTCTTGCTCGCATGATCAAGGTTCATCTTGTCGAATTCCTGGAAGAATGCGAACATGAACTTTTTGTTCTTGATCACCGTGGGGCTTTTTGGTATCTCTTCTGAGTCGTACTTCTCGCCCGAGTCATCAGAACAGTATTGAACACCCCTTGTCCCCTTGTCATCCATTGTCTTCTTGACTTTCTTTGTTTAGAAAACAGACATCAAAAGATGTTTACTTTCCTGATATTTTCTTAGATGCATGAGTGACACAATAAGTTAGAGCATGGAAATGGAAGTATGTATACTACAATTGGGAACCGTATTGACTATTCAGTTAATATAGTTTTCTTTTTTTATTTATGTGCCAACGCGAGTGTTCAATTAATAACGTCCAATTACCCAACATGTTGATATATGACGCTTTTTCCCATATATGATTCCCCGTTAAACAATGTCAGTTTATTTACATTATTAACCCATCTCGAATAACTACGTTACATACTTTATTTACAATGCAACATCCCCGCTGAACGACTTATATGTAATATATCCTACGAATATGTGGATAAAAATTTAGTATGCAATATCCCCATTGAACGATAGCTATGTTGACCTAATGTAAAGGTTTTTATAAATGTGTAACATTAAATATATATATATATATATATATATGTCTTTCCTTTATATTAAAGATGTAGAATAATTGCGAAAGGACGGTAAATATGTACGAATAAAAGTTCTGAAAATATAGAGATTTACTATATAAGGTAGATAAATATGTAGAATCAGTCTACAAATATATGTAGTATGTAACNGAAAGGCAGGTAAGGAGAATATTCGTCGCCTAAGTAGAAGATTAAGATTAAGAAGAAAGGCAGGTATGTAGTATGTAATATATCCACGAAAAGATGGTACATATGTACCATGAGCCTGTAAATATGATAATGCTACTTATTCCCATAGCCAACCTGGACAAACACAGTGAATCTTCTTAATCTTTATCTGCCTTAGGTAAAGATTAAGAAGATTCACTGTGTTTGTCCAGGTTGGCTATGGGAATAAGTAGCATTATCATATTTACAGGCTCATGGTACATATGTACCATCTTTTCGTGGATATATTACATACTACATACCTGCCTTTCTTCTTAATCTTAATCTTCTACTTAGGCGACGAATATTCTCCTTACCTGCCTTTCTTTTGGCATTTTTTGTAATCACGAAACCCGTCAGCGCTGTATGTTTGCATGATTCAAGAGATGGCATCTCGTGGCGCATCCCAGGAAGCGATGGATTCACTTTGTATTGCGTCGATGGCCGGTATTTTGGAGTCCCAACTTGCATTTGCTGCATTCTACTTTATATATGGCTCGGTAGAACTTGGTATAAACTTGTTTAATACTTTTCTTGGAGAGTTCACAGACCTTTAATATGTAGTAATCATCATATATAGGGTTTGTGCACTTGTAAGTCAATCAGGTGATCCCAGTGCTCGAAGATTCCTAGGTCACTACACCGGTTGGGATAGATTTCCTAGATGTGACATGGAACATCCTTTGTAAACAGATGTCTGCAACCATTACTTCGCTTACTATTATACAATGTGCATATATGATGCGTGCTAACGCCTGGGTGTTCCACGACGTATGCCTATGTACAATAACTAAGTAACATCCACATTGTGTATAAACTACATATTTATTTAAATGAGTCGGCATAATTATCGTTTATTTCATAGATAGTTATCCTAACTTGCTCCATTCATAACTCGGTTTTCTATTTTAGCTTCGTGTTATGATATTATTTGAATTCTAGTGGAATAGGTACTACTATTAAATAAGGAGCGCCAGTTCATAAACGCAATATGTTTGGATGTGAAAATAGTCAACATCTAATCAGTCACCTCTTTTACTGATGTAACGTTCTTGGGCTCCACAAGCTAGAAGATAACCACGCAAAATTCAATTTATACTCCAAACACTCCCGTCGACCTGTTTATTTAAACAACCAAATGAGAGACATAACAACACACCCATTAAAACACAACCCAACAACTTTTTTCGAACTCTTAAGGCTGGTACAAAGTTCAGATATTTGTTCATGTAATTCCATCATCCTAATTTCAATTCGTCCATTAGCAGATTCTATGTCACGAATTTTGGTATCGATATCCTCTATTTCTCCGATGAATACATCCTCAATCCATCTAAACAGGTGGTCCTGTCATAAAGACACAATTGGGTGTATGTTACAACCAATATGCTTTGCAGCTTGGTTTTCTCAATGCATGGTGATTGGCTCGGTTGTCTCACGGCCTAGGTCCTTGAGAATAGCTCGCAGCCATACCAACTCATTTGTAAGCCTCCTCATAGCTCTATATTCTACCTCTGCACTCGAATATGCCATGACTTTTTGCTTATTAGTCTTCTAAGTAACCAAGTTCCCTCCAATGAATGTGTAATATCCTGTGGTGGACTTCCTATCGTTCATGTCTCCTATCCAATCAGCATTACAATATCCATAATAAAAGAACCCTCATTCTTACCTATCCAAACGCCTTGACCCGAACTCTCTTTGATGTATTTGAGAATCCGCTCAAGCATGGACCAATGGTACTTTGTTGGAGCTTGCATATGCTGACTGACTTGCTTCACAGTAAAACATAAGTTAGGACAAGAGATGGTTAGGTAGATGAGCTTACCTACTAGTCTTCGGTATTTCTTGGGATCTTCAAATGGCTCATCTGTCTCCCCCTCTTGATTGACCTTGTACCCATCTTCAAGTGGTGTCTTGGCGGGTTTGCAATTTTCCTTTCTTGACTCATGAAGCAAATCAAGTGTATACATCCTTTGAGAGAGATATAAGCCTTGCGGAGAACGGCAAATCTCAATCCCTAGAAATACTTTAGTTCACCCAAGTCTTTAATATCAAAAAAGGAATGGAGATAGGACTTAGTATTAGCTATACATTCCTTATCAGTACCTGAAATGATAAGGTCATGAACATATATTAGCACAACCACAATACCTTTAGAAGTTTTGAGTGTGAACAAGGTATTGTCCGCCTCGGAATTCTTGAACCCACGATCTCTGAGGGTGTGGTTAAGCTTGTGGTACCATGCTCTTGGTGATTGCTTCAAACCATATATGGCTTTCCGAAGTTGCAAAACTTTTCCAGGTTTGACTTTTGATTCAAGGCATGGTGGTGGTGTCACATACACTTCTTCCTCAAGTTCTCCTAGAAGAAATGCGTTCTTAAAAACCATCTGTCAAAAATCCCAAGACAAGTTAGTAGCTAAGGAAAGCACAACTCTTACTGTGTGTAGTTTGGCAACCGGAGCAAAGGTATCCGTGTAGTCTTCCTTATAGGTTTAAGTAAATCCGCGAGCCACTAACCAAGCTTTATACCGTTCTATCTCACTATTAGATTTGTACTTGATGGTGAAAACCCATTTGGATGAGACCGCTCGCTTTCCCTTGGGTAAATTCGCTTCATCTCAAGTATGATTCTTCTCCATAGCATTAGTCTCATCATCAACCGCATCCACTCTTTGATTTACTTAGCCTCATCAAAGTCCTTAGGTACCTGATTCACTTCAATCCTTCCAAGAAAAGTATGAAATTCAGATGGTAAAAGGTTAATCGAGAATACCGTTTGAACTGGATGAGCCACAGCTTGGGAATTATAGTACACTCGGGTGTTCTTCTAGTTTGATACGTCTTTGCGTATCCGAGTACTACGTCGAAGTGGTGGAGTAGCTAGACTAGGCTCAACCCTCGAATCTTTTTCTGGGACGAGCGGGATGGATGGGACGAGCAGGACAGACGAGATGGACAGAACGGACGAATCTGTCCAGATTACTTCGATGGACGCAGGTAGAATGGGCAAAACGAACATGGTTGGAGTGGATACTTGCGAAATTGGGGTTGGTCCGGGTTCTTCGGTGCATTTGGTGTGGGTGTACCACTTGTATGTCCCGTATTAAGGTCTTGAGCACGTTCCGGACGGCTTGGAACACTGACCAGATCGTTCGGATTGCTCGAATCACCTTCGATGTAATCATTCCAACTTGTTGGAACACCCAAGTGATTGAGAAGGAACTTGAGAGTTGTAGTTCTATCCATGTTTGGTTTGGACAAATCTTTAAGGTTGTCCCAATTCTTGTCATTATATAGTCCATGGTCTTCTAGAAACTTGACATCTCAAGACATATGAAACTGTCTTGTTTCTGGATTATATCACTTATAGCCATTTGGTGTGGATGAATAGCCTATGAACACACATTTCTTGCTCTTCGCTTCAAGCTTGTTCCTAAGCTCTTCGTCCACTAACACAAAATATACACAACCAAACACTCGTAAGTGATCCAAATAAGGGTTGGCTTTGTTTAGTACCTTGTAAGGAGATACATCCTTAAGGACTTTGTTAGGCGTTCTATTTATCAAATAGCAAGCCGTCATAATGGCATCTCCCCAAAAGCATTTTGGGACATTCATGTGGAACATAGAGATCTTGTAACCTCCATTAAGTGGCAGTTTTTCCTCTCAGCCACACCATTTTATTGTGGACTATATAGGCAACTTGTTTGGTGTATAATCCCTTTTTTAGTGAGGTACTCTTAGAATGCTTTGCTCATATATTCTCCCTCTATTATCCGTTCTTAGTACCTTTAATTTTGAATTAAAATGATTAGTTATTTATGATTCAAAATTTTTGAAAGCATCAAAGACTCTATCTTTTGAAGGAATAAGGGTTATCCAAGTATACTTCGACTTCTCATCTATGAAAGTGACAAATTATCTATGATTATCCCTAAAGACACGTGAGATGTCCAAACATCATAATGCACAAGATCAAAGCAATTCTCATAGATAGTAGAAGATAAAGGATAAACCAACTTGTAATTTTTGCCTAAAATGCAAGCTTTTCAATCATTAAAATTGTCAAAAGATAAACTAGGCAACATAAGGTTCAAAGCACGAAAAAATGAGAGTGGCCAGCCCTAGCATTCCAAATAGAGTTACTCAAGTCACCAACAACTGAGTTTGAAACAACTACACCATTGCAATAAAAACGAGATAAAAGCTTAGGGTCTTCAACAATATAAAGTCCATCTTACACTCTCCCTTTTCCAAGTAAGCTCTTGGTCTCAATATCTTAAAACTTAACATCATTATGTCCAAAAAGAACATAACAACTCAAGTCTTTAAATGCCAACCTAACCGATAAGAGATTGGATGTAAATTTCGGTATAAAGAAAACTCTAATCTTCTTGTTAAAGAGGCCTAGATTTCCTACTCCACTAACTAATATCCTAGCACCATTTGCTATCACAAAACTACCTAAAATTGGTTCAACGTTGCTAATCAACTTCTTATCACTAATCATTTGATGGAAAGCTCCCGAATCAACAACAATCGTTTTAAAGAGATTATGCAAATAAAAACACATACCGGAGTCCCTTAGGGATTTGAGGGAGTTAATGAGAGTCTCAAGGTCAGAATTCTTGATGACATCTCCTTGGACGGAAGAAGATATCATGGTCACAAGCTCACCCAGTCTGGATGATGATGAAGAACCCGCAACCGGTCTAGATGAAGATGCCACGGCTTGATCTTCTGAGAGCTCTTGGGTGAGGTTAGCCTTAGAGTCCTTGAACTTGGCTGGGTTGAGATGAGGGTGAAGCAACCAAAATTTATCCTTCACATGATCTTTCTTCTTACAATGGTTACAACAGAGCTTCTTCCTATCTTCAACCTTCTCATGAGCTTTGTTGGCGGTGATGAGACCCAAACTCTCCTTTCAAACAACTCGGTTGAACCTTGTTCTTTTTGGATTTGAGAGCACACTTTTGCAAGGCTAGGTAGAGAGTGAGTAGTGGCAGCCGACATTGAGATATGCTTCACAAGGTCCTTGTAGCTTGGATTTAGGTTCATTATGAGGCCGAAGACCTTATCTTCTTCATACATTTCCCTAACAACCTTAGGATCCATAGTCATAGGACTTAACATATCCAACTCAGCCCACAAAGATCTAAACTTACCAAAGTACTTGGTGAATTCCATATCCTCTTGATAGAGACTTGCAAGCTCCTTATTCACCTCATACACCCTAGTCAAATTGGAGATGTTCCCATAAACCTTCTTCAACGAATCCCACAACTCTTTGGCTGTATCACAATATTAGTATGCTTCAAGGATTGGCATACCTAGAGAGCTCAAGATGATGGACTTAACTTCTTGATCCATGAGAAACCACTCATCGTCCTCTTCAAGTGCATCTTCCTAATCTTCATCGCTTGAGAGTGGTTCCTTTGGAGGCTTTTCTTTAACAACATGACTCCAATAGCCTTTTTCATGCATATTGTAATCTTTACAGCCTAAGCCCAAAGTAGATAGTTGGGTCCTTTGAGAATGATTGGAACAATGGGAGCTTTGGTGGAATCCATTAGAACCGAGAAACCTTAACAACTTGAGAGATTTTAAGTTCCTTTCCTAAACATGAGCAAGCTATCATATTTCATTGGAAATTTGAGGAGAACAAGGTACCTTTGAAGATCTTTAGCTAACAAAAAAGATTCTTTAACAAACTCGAGAAAGCTTGGATTTTCCTTCTCGGATTCACTAAAGTCTAAAGCCTCATGAACCTTGGTGAGAAAGCTTTGAACTTTCCTTGGATTTTGGTGGAAAGATGAGGTATTTAGCTTGATAACACACACACATGAACAAAGCTTTAGGTGTTTAAGAGCTAAGAACAAAAACCTTTTCTTTGGATTTGAGAGAAAACAAAGAACCGAAAGAGAGATTCAACAAGATGAAGAGATGGATTGAGAGAGCAGAGAACGATTAAATGAGAAAGCTAAGAATAGAAGAGAATGATTCAACATCATTGCTCTGATACCATATTGGTTTTGGTATCAAAAACAAGAGCTAAAATTGGCAGAAGCATAAACCAACCAAAGAGAGAATCTGAGAGTAAAGAGATGGTGGAAACATTGCTTTCTCATTAGGTTAAAATGGATTACAATGTTTAACATATATAGAGAAGGAATAAATTTGAAAACAAATGGCTAGATACAATGATCTAGGTCCAACGACCATAAAGCAAAAAGCAAATGCTTTTTGTTTTTGCTTTTGTGGTACAAATGGATAAGGCTTATCCTTTAACTTATCCCCAACGGTCATGAGTCATCTTGGGCCTTATGGACTTGAACCAAAGCTTCCTTCCTTCTCTTGTTGAACCAATGACCTGCAGCCTCAATGAGAAATGTACGGCCGGCCGTGGCCTAAGTGTGTACGACCACAGCCTAGAGGTGTACGGCCTTGTGCCATTGGTAAATTTAGTCACTTGTCCTCTTCGATTGGTGTATATGTGTCCAAGTGAGGATTCTTGAATAATAATTTATAGGCTACCCCTTACTTGTTTTGTATTCAGATCAACAAAATGTCGAGTATTATGGATGATGAAAATCAGAGACCATACAATAAAGATCATAAGGGAACATCGGTATCACCAGAGGCCACACCAGATCTTTCAGCTTACTCTCATCTAAACTTTTCCACATCAGTATCACCAAAGGCCACACCAAATTTTCCTTGAGTATCAGTCCACAGAACGCAATCTTCTATACTATAACTTCTACCAGTTCCCAGTGGAAGTTAGCTCTTTTTCCTATCATCGTTTTCCTATGCCTTACAAGGGTGTCCAGGCTATACCTCACTCTGACACCAGGCTTGTCCTGATAGGCTAGGCACTTTCACTATATCTTGCTCGCATGATCAAGGTTCTTGATCGCCGTGGGGCTTTTCAGTATCTCGTCTGAGTCGTACTCCTCGCTGGAGTCGTTAGAACAGTATTGAACTTCCTTTTTCCCCTTGTCATCCATTGTCTTCTTGACTTTTTTTGTTTAGAAAGCACTCAGCACAAGATGTTTGCTTTCCTGATAATTTTTTATAAGCGTGAGTGACACAATAAGTTATAGCATGGAAATGGAAGTACATATAGTATAATTAGGAAACATATTGACTATTCAATATATATATATATATATATATTTCAGTGTCAGCGCGAGTGTTCAATTAGTAACGTCCAATCATCCGACATGTTGATATTTGGCGCCTTTTCCCATATATGACACCCCGTTAAACGATGTCGGTTTGTTTACATTATTAACCCATCTCGAATAACTATGTTACATACTTTATTTAAAATACAACATCCCCGCTGGACGACTTATATGTAATATATCCTACAAATATGTGGATTTTAAAATTTAGTATGCAATATCTCCATTGAACGAGAGCTATATAGACCTAATGTAATATCTATGTCACGGTTCTTATAAATATGTAATATTTAAATTATATATAGATATATCTTTTCTTTATATTAAAGATATAGAATAGTTGCTTAGGGACGGTAAATATGTACGACTAAAAGTTCTTAAAATATATAGATACTACATAGGGTAGATATATATATATATATATATGTAGAATCAGTCCATAAATATAGGTAGTATGTAACATATCCACGGAAAGATGGTACACATGTATCATGAGCCTATAAATATGGTAATGCTACTTATTCCCATAGCCAACCTGGACAAAAACATGGCTCTTAATCTTTATCTCATTATGTCTTTGCCTTACTCCCCCTTTATGTTGTCATAGACATCGTACGACGTTTTGGCCGTGGAGGATTTAGAGATGTAGCACCGTTCCTTGTATCTGGTCCATCTCTTAGTGTGATTGCACGATCCGTCGATGTGTTGTCTGAGGTCAACGTGGATGAGTTCTTTATTGACGCTCGCCTAAGTGACGAATATTCTCCTTACCTGCATGTCTTCTAGCGTTAATTGGAATCACGAAACCCGTCAGCGTTGTATGTTTATAGGATTCAGGAGATGGCATCTCGTGGCCCATCCCAGGAAGCGATGGATTCACTCTATATTGCATCGATGGCCAGTATTGCAGAGGCCCGACTTACATGTGTTGTATTCTACTTTATCTGAGGCTCGATCGAAATTGGTATGAACTTGTTTGATACTTTTCTTGGGGAGTTCACAGACCATTAATATGTAGTAACCATCACATATAGAATTTGTGCACTTGTAAGTCAATCAGGTGATCCCGGTGCTCGAAGATATTCCTAGGTCACTACACAAGTTGGGATAGATTTCCTAGATGTGACATGGACCATCCTTTTGAAACAGATGTTTGCAACCGTTGCTTCACTTACTATTATGCAATGCACATATATAATACGTGCTAACGCCGGTGTGTTCCACGACATATGTCTATATACGATACCTATGTAACATCGACATTGTGTATAAACTACATATTTATTTATATGAGACTGCATAATTATCGTTTATTTCGTACATAGTTATCCTAACTTGCTCCATTCATAACTCGGTTTTCTATTTTAGCTTACTGTTATAATATTATTTGAAATGCTTGGAATAGGTACTACTATTAAATAAGGTGCGCCAGTTCATAAGCGAAATATGTCTGGATGTGAAAATAGTCTACATCTAATCAGTCACCTCTTTTACTGATGTAACGTTCTTGGACCCCATGCGCCAGAAGATAACCACACGAAATCAATTTATACTGCAAACGCTCTCAAGAGAAATGAATATATTTGTTATAGGACCCAAATAAGATTATCGAAATCCCCAAATATGTATATATATATATATATAATGGTACATAATAATTCAACCTACATACTTATGCTTCGACCTGTTTATTTAACAACCAAATGAGAGATAAAACAACACACCCATAAAAACATAACCCAATAACTTTTTTCGATCTCTCAAGGCTAATACAAGTTCAAACATTTGTTCATGTAATTCCGTCATCCTAATTTCAATTCGTCTATTGACGGATTCTATGTCACAAATTTTGGCATCGATATCCTCTATTTCCCCGATGAATACATCCTCAATCCTTTTAAACAGGTGGTCCTATCATAAAGACACCATTGGGTGTATATCACAACCAATATGCTTTGTAGCTTGGTTGTCGCAATGCATGGTGATTGGCTCGGTTGTTTCACGGCCTAGGTCCTTGAGATGTAAAGAAAAGTGGCTCTGAATAATGAATAAAACATGCCCCAAAAAGTTGTGAAAAACATAGTCTAATAACCTACAAAATAAGCTAAACTGGACGGAAAAAAGATATTTTTTTTATTTTCTTTGCGCAGGAGAAACAGATGGGATCGATCGGTCTGGAAGCGGACTGATCGATCTTAGGATGAGATCGGTTAACCTTTAATTGTATGGGTTGATCCAGAGGTCGTACACTATTTCTTCTTAAGTGCTAGACCGATCGGTCTAGAGGTGGATATATCAGTCCTAGGGTCAGAACAACCTGAGTAGGAAACTGGTCGATTTGTTCGCATCTTCTGGTGAAAGTAAGATCGATCAATCCAGGCGAGGACAGATCGATCTGAGCTCCTAAAAATGTCAATTTTGATATTTTTGCTCCAATCCATGCTCTGGATGCACAATTCCATCCTAACTCGTTTTGGACCTGAAATTATATTTAAAGACTACAAAAGACTCGAAAAATCATATAAGAAATGAGTAAAAAACCGATAAAAATGCATTACATCACCCTGTTGGCTTGTCCTATCTAGTTAAGCATTATTATGATGGTGTTAGAATTTCATTAGTTTTTGTTGAT